>APFE030302194.1:108720-146794 GCA_000404065.3 Pinus taeda
ATAGGATTAGACTTTAGTTATTTTCTTCATTTTATTGTATATGACATTATGACATGATGAGATACATTATTATATTTTTTGTTGATATTTTGAGGCTGAGTTGGGACTCAGGAGTCAGACTTACTATTTAGGACATGATTCAATGTTATGTGTGATTTTAGCACTATAAATGATCTTAAACATCTTATATATTAGTTCTTTTATCATATTTATGTGTCAATGTATTTATTTTATGTTGTAGATGCTTTAGATATTAAAAAAATCGAAAAAAATGAAAAAAATGAATATTTTTGTACCAAACGATTTTTTCTCTATTATTTCCTGATAATTACGATTTTTTTCCAGTTTTTTTCTTGCGCCGATATTATCCCAATAACGATTAATGCAACATTGCTATGTAGGCTAGGCCTAGAAAAAGAAAAAGGTGAGAAGAATACGCGTTCAAAATGATCACCAATGGAGGATTAGTGCCTTGTCCTTCGGGAGAGATGGAGTCAAGGAGATTTGTAATTTGGAATAGATTCACTTGGTCAAGGAGGCCTTGAAAGCAACTTCGCATGGCATTTGGCCATGAGAGAAGCAACTTCAAGGTCTTTACACTTCGTTTTGCAATATTTGATGACTTATCAAGATAAATTTTGACACAATTATCTCTAGGAACATTCACTCATTCATACATGGCCCATGACATGATGCAACGCTATAAAAGATCAAATCCCACAATTTCACATAAGAAAACAAAGTCAACTATAGTCAAACTTCTTCAAATCCTCGACTTTGACCCTTGCAACACTTTTTCGTCGTCCTCTTCAGTCCTGCAATTTTTCGACCTTCTTGCAATCGCTGCAATTTCACACGTGTGGGAGAAATATGGTGAAAGAGGTCTTCTTCCTTCACTTAGGGTGCTTCTTTATCCTTAGTAATGAGGCTTTCAAACTTGACCTTTTGACAACAAATTTTGGCTCCTTTAGATGACTGTAATTTGGACCTTGCTGCAACAAGAATGATGTCCTAGTTTTTCACATGTGTGAGAACGCGTTACAAAATTCAGACCATCAATTTCGACTTTCCTTCCTTCATTTCTTCTTTCCTTCGCTTGTCCTTTTGGTCTCTTTCTTATGCTTGTGATCGAGCTGCTTGGTGTGTTCTCTTAAATGAGGTCAAGTGTCATGTATATATAGCTGTCCTTAGAGTACGAATTGCCCTAATGAGGTCGACTTCATCATATCAAGGTCAACATGATCTTGGAGGGGTACATTGACACATTTAACTCAAAAATAATTTCTTTGACATGTTAACAAGATGCCCAATGGGGTCTTTCACGTATGACAATGACTGCTTTGACTTATTGACTTTATGACAAAACCTAGAAGCACACAATGGGTGGTTTGACCTAGAACAATTAACCTTGAGCATGAAACCCCATGATTTATAAAATGACAATAATACATTTCGTTTTCTTTTACATTATTACCTAAAATCAATAATACATAGAATATTATCAAGACTGAACCTAGTTACACATTACAACAGACTCTACGCCTCAAACCCACAAAAACCTAGCAAGAAATTGGGCTACTTTTGGCTGGCCCAGAATGCCCTAAAAATGCTCACTTCCTATCTCTGCCTGGTGTACGCACTACTGAAGGAAGGGGTTGCCTATAGGCCCCAAATCCCTTCGGAAAATTCACTACAAACTGTTCTGCGAATCCCTTCAGCAAGTCCTCCAAATCTCGACAATCACCTACCCCCAACTCACCCAACTAAGCTCCCTTGTGCAGGTCCAGCCAGTGACCCTCTGGGCATAGTCAAAAGCAATAAAAATACTCCTCCAAACTCTCAACACTTTAGCCCTGCAAAATATCCCAAATCTCTGGCAAATAATAAGACAGTCTCCTCCTGAAAAGCCCATAATCCAGCATGCCTTGTAACTATTTCTCCAATGGGGTGCATACTCCTTCTGTGTTGAAAAGTGTAACTAGGTTCGGTCTTCATAATGTCATGTAATTATGACTTTTGTAAATGATGTAATGAAGAAAATAAAATTATTATTGTAAGCCTTGCTTCATGGGTTTCATGAGCAAGTGATTTTATTTTAGATGGCTCCCATTGAGAGCCTTAGGATTTGTCATTAAGGTCAAAGAATTAATGTCATGTATGAAGAACTCTTTTTGAGCATGTGTAAAATGTATAAGAGTCAATTAAGTGTCTAGAAAGCCCTCCAAAGACTAGCAAATTCCTCTTTTCTTGATGTCAGCTTGCAAAATGAAGTAATAACTCATGTTGGCTCAGCCAAAGTGACACACCCATTCAAATGCTAACATTGGCTCATTATATGGATGAATGACTATATATACAAGGTTAGGGTCATCGCAGAAGACACAATTCAGAAGCTCAGATATCTGAGATTTTTGATGGCAACAGTAAGTTCAAATGTCTGATTTTCGGAGACAAAATTGCGCACATCTCTCTGTAGTCTCGGATGGGTACAAATAGTTCGGATGTATCTCTCTCTTTATAGTTTTAGATGGATGGGACAAAGATTACAGTTCGGATCACACTTTGAATCTCGGGTAGTCAATCATAGTGGCAAGTTCAGGGTGAAGTGTTAAAGAGACATCGAAGGTCCTTTTATGGCTAACTACAGAAATAGAAGCTCAATCTCTGAATGAATGATATTTGTGCCATAGTTCGGACAAGAGAATATAGTTAACAATTTGATGCTCTGAAATAGTCACAGGTCCGCATCATAGAGGACCTACAGTTTGACATTATACCACAGTGATTCGGTCTCACAACAAAGGAGCATTTAGTGCCATTGTTTGAAGGTCTCATAGATTAGTGACCAAGGTTGTACTTCAGGATTCAAAGCTACTGTTGAAGAAGAGGTTCTTATCATTACAGTGATCTCATATAATGCAAAGTAGAAGAAATCGAGAGAAAGTAATCAATAAGGTGGAAGAGGACTTGTGTCTTGATCTTGGAGAAGCTACTAGGTCAAGTGTCTTGGTCTTGGTATTCGTCAATTGGAATCTCTATAAGAAGAATTTGTGCGGGTTTTCCTCTCAAAGAGTGAGAGGTTTTGGCCCTGGCTCATAGCCTTCATGCTGTGTCTCTTTTGTATTTATGTTCATGCATTGGTTATTGTTTGATGAAGAAGAACACTAATAATCTAACATGAAGAAGATCCTAATCTAAACAAGTAAAATGCATTCACAAGCAACCACTAATAGAAGAGAAATCACCTAATGCTAATGCCCTAGATTTCTCAACATGGTATCAGATTTAAGGTGCTAAAGTCAAAGAAAGGGCATCTAATCAAAGAGACACTAAAGGATCAAGTTTCAAGAAAGGCATTAAACAAGTCAAAGGTTATCAAAGCAAAAGATCAAGATCTACGTCGAAGAAGCAGTCTACAACAACAAAAGTTTTGGATCCTCTAGTCATCATCAAAAGACCACAAAGACCCTTTAAAGTTATCTACAAAGCAAGTAGCTCAAAATACTTTGAAGACGAAGATCACATTATCTTGAAGAAAGTCGAAACCCTAGAAGCATTTATGATCTGCGCTCATTCACTACCAAAGAAGGTGAAGTATTTTGAAGACAAAGAGGGCTAGAAGGCATTGCCATCATCTTCAAAAGCTACAAAGCAAGTTCCCTCTCATTGAAGCTAGGATCCTCATCTTATCCTTGAAGAAGATCATTCGAGGAAGCAACAAAAATCACCATCAACAAAGAAAGCTAGATCTAAAGGCGTTGATATCATAAAAGGAGAAATCTACTTTATTGAAGAAAGGCTTTTTCATTTGGAAGAAATCATCCAAAACAGAGCACTAATACATATTCTTGAACCATCATCAAGGTGATCAAGTTGAAGATTTCGTCTTTACTTGTCATGTAAGTATCTTTCATTCTTTAATCAAATTTGGTAAAATGACTTCGTATTTGCAAGGAGATCTATAAGCTAGTTGGGTCATCAAAATTCCTTGCATGGAAAAAGGAGGATAGTGTTGGAAATACTGAGAGGGGGGGGGTGAATTAGTATTTCTTTTTAATTTTTTTTTTTAATCACCAAAACATGTATATATGGAACACATAAATAGATAGATGGAATAAATGCGTTTATTAACACAAATAGTGCAATGAAATAGATACAATATATACATAGTTGCAATTAGTTGCCAAGCACCAACTTGGACTTTAGTGAGGCTCTAACCTCCAGAGCACCAACTCTGTTTTGCCAAGGCAATAGTTTTACACTTAGGAGCACCAACTCCCAAGGATTCCAATCCTTTTAGTTCTGACTCCTGAGGCTCCAACCCTAACCTGGTATAAACTGTTTTTGTTGTAGTTCTCTGCTCCCAAGCCTGCTGAGCTTCTGCTTCACTCCCGTTTTCCTACTTCTCCTGCCTCTCTTGCCTCTGCTTAAACTTCGGCTTCCTCTCGTTCTAATTATATGCACATACCGTCATTTCCTTGTTTTTCCTGTTTTATGTATTCCTGATGCCTCCGACTGTTCGTTTCCGCTTTCCACTGGCTCTTTGGCTTCCTCAACGCTCGCTTCAACTTCCTCTATGTTGGCTTGTCCTCTTCGGTGCTTTGGTTTCCTCTGCACTAGCTTGTCATTCGGCTTCCCGGCTTTTCGACTTCCTTAGTCTCTTCGTGCTCACCAACACTCCTGGGACACGTTGATTCAACGACGAGGACCGAATACACACAGAAAAATCGCTGCATAAAAAACTGTAATAGAGGCCCCTTTTTTTGTAAGAATATGCAAACACAAGTCTTTATTGTTTACAGAGAGAATTCATTGGAGAGACTGTACTAGCAGGGCGGATCCACATGCTACGTCACAATCGCAATCGCAATCGGCTTTCGTTCAGGTCTACTGAACTATCGGAACCCCAATTATAATTTTTTTTGCCTAAAAACCCCGGGCAACACAAATACTGAAACACAGGAAATATATGAAAAAACAACCGAAATGTTAAAGGCCGGACTTCAAATTTATTGCGCCCTCATTTATAACTTTATCGAGTCCGCTCCTCCATAACTTTATCGCAATCGACGCTTTATAGAGTGACAAGGCTTTACAATATATGCGATACATGACTCCCCATGTGACGAACGTGATCTTATTATAGGCTGTTTTTAATGCCTCCGTCGGGTCCATACATATATATCGCAATCGGTGATTCGGGGGGTGACAACCCTTTATACATTGCGATATGAGAGTCTCGATAGGCGGATGCAATGTTATTAAGGGTTGTTGCTATAGCCCGTCCGGGTCCGTGTATATACTCCTCCGCTCTTAACTTAACCCATAACTTGATTTCCACCAATATTATGTTATATCACATTGTAATGGTCCGTGGGTCCACACACACACACACATATATATATATCTCACAAGCGGGGGTTTTGGGTAGTGGCACATAATCGAACCCGCCGATTATTATATTGCTGATATATATATATATATATATATAAATATATATATATTTCTCACTCTGATAGTGTAAATCGATATACTACTTATGTTCTTCTGCCTGCGATAGTTTAAATTGCCTTTATGTATAGGTTTGCGCCTCCGATAGTGTATATAGCCTGTATACATGTTTTCCGCCTCTTTTAACTCTTCCGATAGTCCTTCTTTGGGTTCCATTGCTTCTTATAGTCCTAATATGCCTCCGATAGCTCTGTTTTTCTCCTTTGATGGTTCTGTTTGCTCCTATGATAGCTCTGTTTGCTCCTCTCTGTTTTGCTTCTCCGATAGCTCTGTTTGCTCCTTCGATGGCTTTGTTTGCTCCTCTAATAGCTCTGTTTTCTCCTCTCTGTTTTGCTTCTTTGATAGCTCTGTTTCCTCCTCCGATGGCTTTGTTTGCTCCTCTAATGGCTCTGTTTGCTCCTCCTGGCTCCTCGAATATTGCCATATTGACATCAATGACAATCTATGTCAATAATCTCCCCCTTTGTTATTGATGGCAATATTCTTCTTCTCTCCCCCTTTGACATTAATGGCAAAGGAATGCATACGCACTCCCCCTGTCGAACTGCTTCCCCTGTCCTGCACCATTTTTATGAATGAACTTGAGTGATGCTAAAGAGATAACCCCCATCTTCTGACGAAGATGTTCGAATGCTTCTCCAGGAAGAGGTTTTGTGAAAATATCAACTATCTGCTCCTTAGTATTGATATATTCTGAGATGATGTTTTGTTCAGCGACTTTTTCATGAAGGAAATGATACTTGATTAGTATATGTTTGGTCTTTGAGTGCATCATTGGATTTTTGCTGAAGCCTGAGATTGATAGCACTTGTGTTATCACAATAGATTGTAATTGGTTGATCTGTACCTATGTTGACATCTTTTAGAGCTTCCTTCATCCATAGTATTTGAGTACAACAGTCTACTGCAGCTATATACTCAGCTTCGGCTGTGGATAATGATATAGATGTCTGTTTTTTTGCTGAGCCAGGATACTAAACAGTCTCCTAGGAAGAATTCATTTCCACTAGTACTTTTTTAATCATCTACACTTCTGGCCCAATCAACATCGATGTATGCAGTTACAGTCAGCGTTGAGCTCTTAGGGTACCAAAGACCGAAATCAGGTGTTCCTTTCAGATATCTGAGAATTCTTTTTACAGCTAACAAATGGGATTGTTTAGGAGCAGATTGAAATCTTCCCACCATTCCTACTGCCTGCATATTGTCAGGTCTTGTAGCAGTTAAATACAAAAGGGCTTCAATTATTGACCTGTAATGAGTTGCATCTACTGGAGGGGAGTCATCATTTTTGCTCAATTTGCAATTTGTGGTCATAGGTGTGCTCATGGGTGCACAGTCTTCCATTCCATATCTTTTAAGCATGTCTTGGCTTGAGATATAAATAATCCTGCTCTGGTTTGAGATACTTGTAGTCCAAGGAAGTGAGATAACTCTCCTATCATCGACATCTCGAACTCTTTTGACATGTTTTGCGAAAATTCATGGCTCATCTCATCATTATTGCTAGCAAAAATCGGATCATCAACATAAACAAGTATGACTAGTAACTTACCTTCATCCATCTTTATGTAGAGATTACTTCCTGCCATTCCCTTCTTGAAGCCTTGTTGTTGTAGATAGTGATCCAATCTTGCATACCAAGCTCTGGGAGCTTGTTTCAACCCATATAACGCCTTTTTCAACTTACAGACTAAGTCTTTTTCTTCTGTTAGATCAAACCCTTCTGGTTGCTCCATGTAGACTTCTTCCTTGAGTTCCCCATTCAGAAATGCTGATTTTACATCTATTTGATAGATTTTGAATCCTTTTGAGCAAGCAAATGCCAAGAACATCTTGATAGCTTCCATACGAGCTACTGGTGCAAATGTTTCTTCAAAATCAATTCCTTCAATTTGTGAATAGCCTTTGCAAACAAGCCTTGCTTTGTTTCTGATGATTTGTCCTTCATTCATTTTGTTTTTGAATACCCACTTGGTTCCTATAATGTTTTTGTCCTATGGATGTGGTACTAGCTCCCATGTCTCATTCTTCTCAATTTGGGACATTTCTTCTTCCATGGCTTTTACCCAATGAGGATCCTTACTTGCTTGAGTATATGTTTCTGGTTCTATCATGGATAGAAGAGCAATATCGTTTTTCTTTGATGTATTTATCATCCTTCTTCGGGTTTGCATCCCTTCATCTCTATTGCCAATAATCTGCTCTTTTGGATGATATTTCTGGAGAAACTTAATCTTTGAAGGGGTATGAGGCGGTTCTTTTTCCTCTTCTTCTTCTTCGTGATCTATTTCTTCTTTTTCTGGTTCTTCTTCTTCAATGAAAGGATCAACTTCGTGTTCTTCAATTTTTTCTTCCGGAAGGTCTTCATCAATCTTTACATCAATCCTTTCCACTATTTTACTTAGTCGATTATTGTAGCACTTGTAGGCTTTGCTTTGTGTAGAGTATCCAAGGAAGATCCCTTCATCAACCCGAGAATCAAACTTTCCTGGTGAGCCATCACTGATTTTTATGAAGCACTTGCTTCCAAAGATCTTGAAGTACTTTACTGAAGCAGGTCTTCCTTTCCATAGTTCATAAGGAGTTTTTTTCACTATTTGGTCTTAATTGAGTTCGATTCAAGGTATAGACAACTGTCCCGACTGCTTCTCTCCAGAATTTTCGCTGCAAATTTGCTGCTAATAGCATTGTTCTTGCCATTTCTTGAACTGCTCTGTTTCTTCTTTCAACTACCCCATTTTGCTGAGGTGTTCTAGCAGCAGAGAATTCTCTTTTAATTCCATGTGTTTTGCAGAATTCATTAAATTCTTTTGATGTGAATTCTCCCCCTCTATCTATTCTGAGGCAGTTAATCTTTGAGTACTTTTCATTTTCTACAAGAGCTTTAAGATTCTTAAAACACTCAAATGCTTTAGATTTATATTTTATAAAATATATCCACATCATTCTATTATAGTCATCAACAAACAAAACAAAGTACCTTTCTCCTTGGAGTGCTTGATTTCTAGTTGGTCCACATAAATTAGCATGAATGATCTCCAAAGGCTTTGATGTAGAGAACTCCTTGGTCTTGTGGCTGGTTTTGGTTTGCTTTCCATGTTGACATGGACCACATACTCCTTGATTTGGTTTGAATAGCTTTGGAATGTCTCGTACAATTTTAATCTTGCTGATATTGATCAAGTTCTCGGAGCTTGTATGTCCAAGTCGCTTGTGCCACAACCAACTTTCATCTGTTTGACTTAAGTAGCATTTATCTTCTTGAATCTTGTTCAGAATGTAAATGTTGTCTGGAATTCTAACACCTTTTGCCACAAGTTCCCTTGAGGAAGAGTTCCTTATTTCACAGTCTTTGGCGCTAAAGACAACGTTATGTCCTTGATCACAGATCTGGCTAACACTTAGGAGGTTTTGTTTGAGCCCGTTTACTAGCAAAGCATTTTGGGCTTTTTCCTTTTCCATTGATAAGAGTAACAGTTCCCTTTCTAGCAATTATGGCAAATCCACTTCTAAAGGATACATTTCCTTCCTTTTCGCTCAATGAGACAAACTTCCTTTTGTCCCCTGTCATGTGTCTGCAACACCCAGTATCCACAAACCAATGATTTTCATTATTTTGAGCATATAGAGCCAAGCCACATTTATTCATGTTGGGATTGTCACTACTTGCTTCTCCTCTTTTGAGTAGGCAATTTTGTTCATAGTGTCCATTATTGTAGCATAATGAGCAAATCAGATCAAATTTGGTCAAAGGATCAAACCAATTGAAGGTTTTGATTTGTCCCTCCCTTTTGGGGCCATATGGTTTGATTATTTGACCCTTTAGCTTTGGTGTTTCACTCTTGCGAGCCATGCAATGTCTCGCTTGATGACCAAAGTTTTTACAATGAAAACAATGTCCAAGAAAGATAGTTTTGTACCTATTGTAGGAGCCACGATTTGAGTCAACTTCCTTCCTTGGAATTACTCCCGCTTCATTCTTTGGATTTGAGATGGGCCTTTGATGGAATATTGGTTTGTATCTGCTGTAATATCCATGATTCAAATCCACATTCTTCTTTGGAGTTATTCTCTCTTCATTCTTTGGATTTGGGATGCACCTTTGATGACATACTTTTTCTTCTTTTGGGTTGCTGGAAAGTGCATAGGCATAGCTTTTCACACTATTCTTGCTGCTTGATGATTCTTGTTTAAAACCTATTCCAAACTTGTCATGTTGAGGTTTTTGACTTTTCAGGATAGTCTCAAGTATTTGAGAGCTTTTCCAACCCTTTTTAACTTACTCTAATTCCTTCCTCAGAGATACTATTTCGGCTTCACGTTCTTCGCAAGTCTCGTCTTTTTCTTTTAGCTTTATTTCCAAGAGATCTTCTCTTCTTCTTGTTTCCTCATTTTCTACCTTGAGAGAAATGATTTTATTCCGTAATTTCTCATTTTCTTCAATGGAACTTATTAATAGTTCACTACATTTCCTTCTAGCCCTGAGTCATCATCATTTGTGAATGCCATGAATAATGTTTCTTGGCTTTCATCACGGTCACTTTCCTCATCTGATTTCTTTTTGATGACTACAAATTCATCCTCATGAGACTCATCTTGCTTAGAGAAGAAGTTCTTCTTATTGATCCCTTTCTTTTTATATACCCTTTTAGAATTTCCTTCATCATCACTATCATGTTTATGAGGACATTTTGTAGCATAATGACCTATTTTTTCACATTTGAAACAGATAAGAGGGTACTTACCTTTTAGCTTAGATCCTTTCTTCAGCTTTCGTACAAATTGAGCCAATTCGGATTCCACATTGGAGTCATCACTACAGTCATTCCTTCCTTTCCCCTTCTTTGATTTTGAAGCCTTGAATGCTACATCTTTGGAGCTTGGGCCACCTTTTCTCATCTCATAGGCAGTGAGGATTCCATGGAGTTCATCCATCTTGAGAGTATCTAGATCCTTTGCTTCTTCTATGGCGCTTATTTTGGAGTCAAATCTGTCTAGAAGAGATCTTAAGACCTTTTGAACAATGGTACATTCTTCAATCTTTTCATCCAATCCTTTAAGAGAGTTGACCACTTCAGCTACTCGGAGAAAGTATGATGCAATATCTTCTTCATCTTCCATTTTCAGATTTTCAAATTGCCTTCTATGAGTTTGAAGCTTTGCCTTCTTGACTTTTGAGTCTCCATCGTATAAGCCAATTAGCTTATCCCACATTTCTTTAGCAAAGTTACAATTCATGACTTTTGTAAACTCGGAATTAGTGGTTCCACTAGTGATGGAGTTCAAGGCTTTTGCATTTGCAATGTAGGCTTTCCTCTCGTCTTGATCTATTGGAAGAGTGGGAGGAATTTGGTACTCATTTAGAACGAAATGCCAGACTTCAGGTACAAGGGACATTAAGTAGTAGGTCATTCTCTTTTTCTAGAAACCAAAGTTGGTGTCGTCGAATAGAGGAGGATTTCGTGACACTTCGTGATTTCTCATCATGACTACAAATCCTTCTTCAAGCTGTTAGGCTAACATGAAGAAGCCCACTCTAATAACAATTGTTGGAAATATTGAGAGGGGAGGGTGAATCAATATTTCTTTTTAATTGTTCTTTTTATCACCAAAACATGTATATATGGAACACAGAAATAGATAGCTGGAATAAATGCTTTTATTAACACAAACAGTGCAATGAAATAGATACAATATATAAATAGTTGCAATCAGTTGCCAAGCACCAACTTGGACTTTAGTGAGGCTCCAACCTCTAGAGCACCAACTGTGTTCTGCCAAGGCAATAGTTCTGCACTTAGGAGCACCAACTCCCAAGGATTCCAATCCTTTCAGTTCTGAGACTCCCACCCCATGGGCTCCAACCCTAACCTAGTATAAATTGTTTTTGTTGTAGTTCTCTGCTCCCAAGCCTGCTGAGCTTTTGCTTCACTCCTGTTCTCCTGCTTCTCCTGCCTCTCTCGCCTCTGCCTAAACTTCGGCTTCCTCTCGCTCTAATTATACGCACATACCGTCGTTTCCTTGTTTTTCCTGTTTTATGTATTCCTGATGCCTCTGACTGTTCTTTTCCACTTTCCACTGGCTCTTCGGTTTCCTCAACGCTTGCTTCAGCTTCCTCTGCGCTGGCTTGTCCTTTTGACTCTTTGGTTTCCTCTGCGCTAGCTTGTCCTTCGACTTCCCGGCTTTTCGACTTCCTCAGTCTCTTCGTGCTCACCAACACTCCTGGGAGATGTTGATTCAATGACGAGGACCGAATACACACAGAGAAAAACTGCTGCAAAAAAAACTGTAACAAAGGCCCTTTTTTTTGTAAGAATATGCAAACGCAGGTCTTTATTGTTTATAGAGAGAATTCATTGGAGAGACTGTACCAGCAGGGCAAACCCACATGCTACGTTGCAATCGCAATCGCAATCATAATCGGCTTTCGTTCAGGTCTACTGAACTATAGGAACCCCAATTATAAGCTTTTTGGCCTAAAAAACCCGAGCAACACAAATACTGAAATACATAAGAAATATATGAAAAAACGATCGAAAAGTTAAAGGCCGGACTTCAAATTTATTGCGCCCGCATTTATAACTTTATCGGGTTCGCTCCTCCACAACTTTATTGCAATCGACGCTTTATAGAGTGACAAGGCTTTACAATATATGTGATACATGACTCCCGATATGACAGACGCGATATTATTATAGGTTGTTTTTAATGCCTCCGTCGGGTCCATACATATATATCGCAATTGGTGATTCAAGGGTGACAACCCTTTATACATTGCGATATGAGAGTCCCAATAGGCAGACGCGATGTTATTAAGGGTTGTTGCTATAACACGTTCAGGTCCGTGTATATACTCCTTTGCTCTTAACTTAACCCATAACTTGATTTCTGCCAATATTATGTTATATCACATTGTAATGGTCCGTGGGTCCACACACACACACACACACACACACACATATATATCGCAATTGGGGGTTTTGGGTAGTGGCACATAACCGAACCCACCGGTTATCATATCGCCAATATATATATATTTACCGCCTCTATACTCCGATATATATATATATATATATATATATTTCTCCACTTCGATAGTGTATATCGATATACCTATGTTTTCTGTCTCTGATAGTGTAAATTGCCTTTATGTATAGGTTTGCGCCTCCGATAGTGTATATAGCCTATATACATGTTTTTCGCCTCTTTTAACTCTTCTGCGTCCTATAACTCTTTTGATAGTCCTTCTTTGGGTTCCATTGCCTCCGATACTCATAATATGCCTCTGATAGCTCTGTTTTGCTCCTCCGATGGCTCTGTTTGCTCCTCTCTATTTTGCTTCTCCGATAGCTCTGTTTGCTCCTCCGATGGCTCTGTTTGCTCCTCTGATAGCTCTATTTGCTCCTCTCTGTTTTGCTTCTTCGATGGCTCTGTTTGCTCCTCCGATGGCTTTGTTTGCTCCTCTAATGGCTCTGTTTGCTCCTCCTGGTTCCTCGAATATTACCATATTGACATCAATGACATTCTATGTCAATAGATAGACATAGTCCTCGAAGAAAGCGAAGTCATTGAACACATCAATAAAAAGTTCTCCTCTGAATACATGGAAAGGGATTCTTATGAAAGATCCCCTCATATAGCAGTATTGGAGACATCAACGAGATGTATATGATAAGCTCGTAAGACTATTCTTTGAAGATGCGATAAAGGTCACATGACTTAGATCTGATCTACGCAAAATATGAGGTATTAAAAAATGAAGGGATATCTTCATAAGGCTTCAACTGTGAGATTTTAGAGAGATGATAAGAAGATAATCATCAATGTTCTAAATGCACTCACTGATGAACAAGGTAACAAATGTCCACGGGGACAAGAAAGTTACCTCATTCGACAACTTGTGGTTTTTATGCAAGATAGAAGAAGACAAGTTGAGGGCAATAGTGTTGAAGGTTAAAGGACTCAAACATTGGCAAGAAGGAAAGGGAAGTTTGGAAAATTTGGTCCTAAGAAAAGAAAGAAGACCATAGTTGAGACTCATTGATATGGATGTATAAATTATGGACATTACAGGAAAAATTGTGCTAAAGGGTCAATATCAAACGAGGAAGAGAGGAAGCCCATATCACCAAAGAAGTGAAGGAAGCCGAAGAGAAGAAGTCCAAGAAAAGAGGAAATAAGAGATCTCTATTATGCCGAGATAGTCTCCCTCACAACAGGTCTTGACATAGATTCTAAATCTTATGTTATAGGATATGGCTATAATAAATAATAAGATGCATCGTGGCATCACGGAAGCATTAGAAACAAGAGCTTGTGACATCACCATAGGAAATATGAAGGATGTCTAGAACAAAATCCATGGCATTCAAATATGAAGGATATAGCTCTTGGGAACCTCATTGCAAACTTAAGGAAAGGAAGAAGTCATCTAGGAGAAGGTTCATCATACATCAAGTCAAAAAGGAAACATCTGTCGGATAGGGATATGCAAGATCCTAGATATTCTCTGATGAAATCCTCATCGGATGGTTCATCGATCTAGAGAGGAAGCAAACGTTTCATCATGATCAGGGACTCCAATTTGTGGAGTTCATGGGATGATGATATGATGACATAAGAGATGTAGCAGATAAAGGGGTTGAAGATCTTTTCAATCAAACAAGTTGCTGAAAGAAGCCTAGTGTTGATTTGGGGTAGCATCGGATGTGCTCTAGCCACGAAAATTGGCGAAGAGGCTAAGGCACATGAGATCTCCAATACCCACAAAGGGTTTGGGCAAATTCTAAACAGTTTGGGAGATATTAAAATAATTAATATTTTTAATGGAGTCTCTAAGTCTAAACTTTAGGGAAAATAAAATATTAATGTGAATTAATATAAAACTATGTTAGAATGGTCCAAAAGTCATGGATCAAGCCAGATCTAATCTTCGCTGTTGATTAGGGAGTTAATCTCGGTTGTTGATTTGTCAATGAGAAAAGTATAAGAGGAGGCTTGAGGGTCACTTGGAGAATACACTGAGTTGATCAAGATTTCGACTTTCTAGGGCTGGGTTTGCTAAGGAAGTCGAGAGAGTGATCAGAGTTGCAACTGAGGGGCAGTGAATACAGAAGCAAAGAGGCAGAGATAACACAAGGATGATCAGCGCAGTTACCGAGAGTAAGGGATGCAGAACCAGCCAGGGGTTCACGTAGAGCTAGCCAGGGCTCATGCAGAGGCAGCCAGGAGCTGTGCAATGCGTTAGAGGGCCAACGTGGGTGACGCAGAGGGCCAGAGGGCCGACGCAGTGCCTCCAGAGGTTGACGCAGGCCAAGCTAGAGTGACTTCGGGCAAACGCTGGGCCAGAAAGGGTTGATGCTGGGGTTTTGTGGGGCAGATTGGAGTTGTGAAGCTGCGGGAGTGATTATCCGGGGTTTCAGCCGGAACATCTGTCTCCGACTGAGTTGTACTACTGCCGAGATTATTCTCTGTTGGGTGAGTTGGTTTTGGCACCCGGATTGTGTTCAGAAACTGCATAATAATAAAACCCTCAAATCGCTGCACTGGTTTTCCCGCATTGGCTTTTTCCGGGGACATTGGTCCAAAACAACCGTGTCACTTGTGTGTTTGTTTTGTTTCCTTCGGTTGATGATCTGTAATGTGTTGAGCATGTACTTGTATTTATTTGCAGTATTTACATGGTAAATAACTTGTTAATTAATAGAACAAGTAGGTAGGAATAAATCAGTAAAGTACATGAAGGGTTTCTAATAGTTAGACTTAGAAATTCCAACACCTAGATGATCTAAAGGTAAATGAGGTATGTATGCTTGTATTTAATATTCTAATATCATGTCGTATGGTTGTAGGTAACATGGATAACTACTTCTATCTTGAGAAGCATGATCAAGGGAAAAGGATCTCCTCCTTTGAAAGGATGCAGGAAGGCATAGGTCACACTAGATGAAGTCAACATAATACGTCCTCATATGAAGTATGAGGTGGTTGACTACAATTAAGAAACTCTGATTGGAAGCCGTCGAGAATCGAATGTGTGAAGAAAGGAAGGAAGAGATAGTGAGATATGCAACCATGATAAAGACAATCCATATCCAAAAGACCAAGAATATTTGACTAGGAAATCTTTCGGAAAGATATGAATATTCTGATGGAAGTTTGAAAAAGATGGAGATGTGTCAACATGTATGCAGAATGCTGATACCTACAAGAAGATGTCATGATGAAAGACCATCACAAAGGTAATTCTGATTTAAGTATTCATTTTGTATTTTTGAACTAATATCTAAATGGGCTTATGTAGGACTTCCAAAGGGAAGATCTATAGATGACTTCTAGGAAAACCATATAGAAGGATGTAAGATCCTTCCGGAAAATATGGCATGAAGAAAGCAGCATGACATGAAGCAAAACCAGGTGGAAAAACTAATGAATCACTTTATGATGAAAGGAATGAGGACATGATTGACTCATGAACGAAAGTGATGGATGGTCTGTGCCATATGAAGAAGTCCCAAAAGATGAAGACTCCATGACAAAGAATAAATTCATGACCTCAAAGGAAGGAGCTCTTCAAGCAATTGGTTGTTCCATGATCTTCACATGAGGAGCTACTGTAGGTCCCTAGTTAAGAGGGAGCCTGAAAAGAAGTTTCTTGGAAGAAACTTGGAAATGTTGATTTTTGGTAGCATCGGATGTGCTCTAAGTCTCAAATTTTGTAGGGAGGCTTAGGTGCATGTATTCCAAAGAACCTAGAAAGCGTTTTGGGAAATTCCACCCAAAAACAGTTTTATTAAAATCATTAATTATTTTTAATGGGACCCTGAGTCTAAACTTAGGAAATTAAAATAATTAATGAGTATTAATCTAATTGTAGGGGTAACTTCTAGAAGAAGACGAGGATCAAACATAAATGATCTTAGCCATTGATTATTTTCTAATTTGGGCCGTTGAATGTCAACGAGGATAGGCTTGAGGGTCATTTGGAAAGACATACAGAATGAGTTTAGAAGTTCGATTTTCTGAAGCAGAGCAGCTGTCGAGAGAATATCGATAGTGAGCTTTTGTAGTGAGGGGCAGGGTTAGTTTGGTTGGAGAGCCTTCTCCTGAGCCAAGATATGCAACAGAGAGGCAGAGAGACACCAGAAGGAGGTAGCGTAGTACCCAGGAGGGGTTGACGTTGAGCCAGAAGGGCTCACGCAGAGGCAACGCAATTCTCCAAGCAGAAGTCTGAATTTGTTGAGGGAGATGACATTTCTGAGCCGGGAGGGCTAGAAATTGCTCCAGAAGGCAAATCAATCCCCAGTTGAGCAGAGTGTGTCTTAGAGGTTGATGCGAGACTTACGCAGAGGCAACGCAAAAATAGCTGGGGACACGTTGGTTCAGTTGCTGGATCAGTCGAGACTTGCCGGGTAGAGTGAGGTAATCTCACAAATTTCTTTTGTCAATTGTATTTCTCTGTAACTGGATTGCCAAGAGGGCATCCAAAAGTTGTATTCAGAAAACTACTACATAATAATAAAAACCGTTAGATCTGTTGCAAAGATCCTTTTATGGCTAACTACAGAATTAGAAGCTCGATATTTGAATGAATAATCTCTGTGCTACAGTTCAGACAATAGAATATAGTTCATAGTTCGATGCTTTGAAATAGTCACAGGTCCGCATCATAAAGGACATACAGTTTGACATTATACCACAGTGATTTGGTCTCACAACAAAGGAGTATTTAGTGCCATTGTTTGAAGGTCTCAGAGATTAGTGACCATGGTATTACTTCAAGATTCAGTGCTACTATTGAAGAAGAGGTTCTTATCATTACAACGATCTCAGTGACTACAGTGATCTCATATAATGCAAAGTAGAAGAAATCGAGAGAAAGTAATTGATAAGGTGGAAGAGGACTTGTGTCTTGATCTTGGAGAGGCTACTAGGTCAAGGGTCTTGGTTTTGGTATTCGTCAATTGGAATTTCTATAAGAAGAATTTGTGTGGGTTTTCCTCTCAAAGAGTGAGAGGTTTTGGTCCTGGCTCATAGCCTACATGTTGTGTCTCTTGTGTATTTACGTTCATGCATTCATTACTTTTTGATGAAGAAGAACACTAAAAATCTAACATGAAGAAGATCCTAATCTAATCAAGTAAAAAGCATTCACAAGAAATCACTAATAGAAGAGAAATCACCTAACGCTAATGCCCTAGATTTCTCAACATTGACACATTTAACTCAAAAATAATTTCTTTGACTTGTTAGAAGATGCCCAATGGGGCCTTTCACGTACGACAATGAATCTTTTGACTTATTGACTTCATGAAAAAACCTAGAAGCACACAATGGGTGCTTTGACCTAGAACAATTAACCTTGAGCATGAAACCCCATGATTTATAAAATGACAATAATAATTTTCTTTTTCTTTTACATTATTACCTAAAATCAATAATACATAGAATATTATCAAGACTGAACCTAGTTACACATTACAACAGACTCTACGCCTCAAAGCCACAAAAACCTAGCAAGAAATTGGGCTACTTTCGGCTGGCCTAGAATGCCCTAAAAAAGCGCACTTCCTATCTCTGCCTGCTGTACGCACTGCTGAAGGAAGGGGTTGCCTATAGGCCCCAAATCCCTCCGGAATATTCACTACAAACCGTTTTGCGAATCCCTTCAGCAAGTCCTCCAAATCTTGACAATCACCTACCCCCATCTCACCCAACTAAGCTCCCTTGTGCAGGTCCAGCCAGTGACCCTCTGGGCATTGTCAAAAGCAATAGAAATACTCCAAACTCGCAACACTTTAGCCCTGCAAAAATCCCAAACCTCTGGCAAATACTAAGACAGTCTCCTCCTAAAAAGCCCATAATCCAACATGCCTTCTAAATATTTCTCCAAGGGGTGTGTACTCCTTCCCCTGTGCCTAGTCTGCTCCAAATGATGGTCGAATACACTTGCAGATACTCCCAGAACAACTCCAAAAGCCTAGCAATGGACTCCCCTAGGGTAGCCCTTGAAGTCCACCGAAGAGAGGTGAGATTTCCGCCTGGAAATCTTTTGTTCTAAACAACACGGTGTTGACTTGGTTCAGCAACTCAAGCAAACAAGGGTTCAATTCTGAAATTGGAAAAGAGTCCTAAAATGAGGCCCTCCACCTCTATTTATCCTTGCTGCGCCTCCTCTCTTCATGTGGGCTCCATAAATCAAACTCCCTTCTCTCTCTCTTCCCAAAAGTGCGAGTTCTCCTAAGGGGTGCAAATTACCTCTTGGAGTGATCCCCACATTCCACAGACCTTTAAATTTGCTTTCTTTCCTTATGTTTGGACCCTTCTTCTATCAAAATGTCAAGTGGGGTCCTCCTAACCCACTTTTCCCCAAGTCAACAAGTCAAAATTGTGCAAAAATGTATTTCTTAGCAGAAATTGCTAAGAGGGGTCATTACAAGGACATTGCAGATGTTCTCACTAAGATTCTCGTTGGCTCTTGGATTCTCCTTCATTGTGCTGGCTCATACTATTTCCTCTGTGGCTGTAATATCATGTCAGAGTTACATGGAAATTGCAAATACAATAGAAGATAATAATACAGAAAATACCAAGAGAGAGAAGAGATACTTGGATAATTATATTCAATATGTAACGTCATAATACATATGTGAGAGAGGGACATAACTATGCTATGTGGATTACATCATGCGTGATTCGTAAATTCTTAATTAATGACATAATTCAAGCTAAGACATGACTTTTGACCTCATCATTACTTTATTACATAACATGACATTATGACATAAGTGTAACAAATACATTACTAAACTCTGAGGTATGACCATTGTAGAGATTTACTTTAACAAAATCATTAGGATGTTTGTTAGTATATTCATGAACTTACATTGGTTTGTGACACAAAATCAGTTGTATGACAACTGAACCGTAGCTGGTTGAACCACCTGGTTTGGCTGGTGGCACAGAACTGGAAAAGGTCAGTTCAGTACTGAACTGACTGGTTCAGTATTGAAACGGCTGGTTTAGTACAATGTGACTAAGGACTCTTGAAACACAAATTAAGAAAAAATAATAATTATTTATGAGTGTGGCATCCTAATATTCAACTCTAGAGCCCCACTAATACTATGTGATTAATGGTAATGTTAAATTTTTAAAGTAAAATGATGAAAATGGAAGATTAAGGAGAATGTCACTGTTGACATTCTCCTTTATCTTTCATTTTCATCCTTTTACTTCAATTTTTAACATTACCATTAATTGTTTCAGGATGTTTGAGAGTGGTTCCAACCTTGCTGGATTTTTTGACATTCTCCTTTATCTTTCATTTTTATCCTTATACTTCAATTTTTAACATTACTATTAATTGTTTCAGGATGTTTGAGAGTGGTTCCAACCTCATTGGATATTGCATGGAGAAATTAAAATTTTTGATCCCATTCAAAATCCAAAGGCCTTAACAATTTTTAGGATTTCAGGATTACGGGGATTGCAATGTTTCCATTCGATCTTGTGATGTATGAGTGTTTGGAACTAGCATTTAATCAAGAACACCAAGCTCTCTATGTACCTTGATGTTGGTGGCTTTGGTCGTTGAACTCCATCGTGACCCTAGTAAAAATGTACTCATCACTCAAACAAAATCTCATTTTGACATGTTAATCTTTTTCTGTCTTATTTTAATGTTTGTAGGATGATATTGCTGACGAGGATCCCAATGTTGGCAATGATTTTGATGATTTGTCGGTATTTGTTGTAGCGTGATTTTTTTCGGACTCTAGAGGCCATCTATAGCCTCTGTTGTTGTATTTTTGGCTCAGAGATGGATTGCATGTAGTGCTATTTTGGTTCTATGTGCCCTTGTGTTGAAATTCGTTTGCAAACAAGAATTTCTAATCATGATAATTACTTGTGACTGTTTATATATGTTTTTCATCTAGCATTTACTTCATTCATTAGGTCATCAAACAATTATACAAGTACAATGCGCAAAAAGACAAGAGACACCATAAATTAGGCCAAATGCCAAGGCAAAACCCGCAAGGGGAAACCCAACAATTCTTTCCTTATAGAATCTTTAGTCAATAGGAGAAATCCAAGTCATATATAACCTGACCAGTAACCCAATTGCCAAGTCAAGCCTCCATCAATAGCTCAAACTTTGCCATAATTCTGTTCACAAGATCTTCAATAAATCTGCCATGTGCCTGTACTTAGATACCACGTCCCACAGAGATAGAGTGCCTCACGTTAACAGAAATAATAGTCTTCTTGTAGCTCGCATTCCACAGAGATAACTGTCCTCCTGTAGCTTGCATTTCATAGAGATAACAGTCCTCCTGTAGCTCACATTTCACAGAGATAACAGTCCTCCTGTAGCTCACATTTCAGAGATAACAGTCCTCAAGTAGCTCGCATTATCACAGAAAAGTAGTGCCTCAGGAAGTTCGTATACCACAGAGAAGTGTGCTTCAGACATCCAAATTTTTCTTCCACATGTGAACACCGAATTACTTTCCAAATGGTGGAGTAATGTTGCCAATGTATAGTGGTTGCTTATCTGAAAAGGTGCCTCTAAGAGCATAGCCGACTTGTTCCTTGGAGTGCTGACTTGGCAAATTGGAGGGACAAATGACGCTGTCAAAAATTCAAATTTACTTATTTTACAAGGGTCACCAAGAACATGCCTTTTACATTTTTTTTTTCACTAAAACAAAGCATGGAGAACATGCTAGAAAGTAATAATAATTTTTCTTCTTTTGTTTTTACATAAAATACATATTGATACAAATACAATGACAATTATGAAGACCGACCATAGTTACAATTTCAACACCTTACTATATATATATATATATGAAAAACTTTGCTTTTTTGTGTATAATGGTTTGGATTCATATGGATGCACATGAATATGTTTTTTTTTTCCTTCAAAATTTGTATATTTATGTATTTTTTGGTTGATCTTTTTTTCACCCGGTTTTTTCTGGTTCTGGTCCGGTTCCTTGTTTTGGGGTTGACCAATTTGATGACCAATCTGGTTCTGATAACATTGCCCAAGTCTGTGGTTTTTTCGTCAGCCCAACTCAAAAACCTCAGTGTTAGATTATACAGATAGAACATCAACTGAGAAAGTGCAATATTGACATATTTTGAAACTTATAAACATTTAAACCAAGGAATGGCAACACTGGCATCATTTGAAATTTATATATATTAAAATCCTGTTTCCTCTCCCTCCTGTGTGAATGCTTGTCAGTTGCATTATCCATTTTTTTGGTGAATATTTAAAAAAATGCTGTCGGTTTTTACTTGCTTTCTAGGAACTATTAACTAGTTTTCATTTTTCTTAATAAGAACAACACTCTGCGCACATGGTGATCTGAAATTGGAGAACTTCTCCTTCCTAAAAAGGGATCGTTCTCTCGACGATTTGCAAGGAAAATGGGTCTTTTGACAAAACAGGTTTTCAAAAGTCTCTTCAAGGACTATGAGTTAGTTTTTCATGTAACTCATGCAGGCATTCATGAAGAGCAACAACAAATAATTTAGTGACAGAGTTCACCCCTCCTGGGCTACGTCTCCGGGCCTGCCAACATTAGCTAGACCGCTCCATATATTCAGTGAAAAAGAGTACATAAAGTTTGCTGATAAAACAAGTGGCTAGTTTCTTCTTCAAGGAAACGTTCTCTTGCAAGGAACTCTCACTATAAATACCATGACAACCTACAGTCAGTGATGAAACCGTTAGCAATAAAAGGTGTCTCCTACAAAGACCTAGTACTCCATCTCAAAATGAGCATACATGAGTATACAAGTACTTCAATTCCACATTGAAGTACAAAAAGAAAGCTTTCCTCAACAAGGCATAGTGAGAAAAGACAAAATGAGTTGCACCCTACAAGTCACAACTGCTGTAGTAAACTTGTGAACGTATGTAAATCCCTACAAGGCCTTCCCCATCCTCAAACACTTTCAAGAACTGCTCCAAAAACACTGATTGATCCATACACCCATGGACTTGAACCTGCAAAAAGTCTCTTCAGATGTGCTCCCATCAACAAATAGAGGTCACCATTGAATCTAGAATGTCCAAAAACCCTTATCTAGACTCCTCTTGAGTTCCAAAAGGCCAAAAACACACCTAGTTATAGCTCTCACAAGCTCTGAAAACTCCTCCTTTGTTATCCGTCCTACAAACTAGATAAACAGTCTAACAATGCTACAATTTCGCGTTGTTTCCTGCTGTGAAGGCGACAATTTCACCCGCCTTAGGTGCAATTTGTTGGATAATTAAATTGCCCAATAACCTTGTGAGCGGAAAAATCTGGTCACATTAGCGCCATAAGGCCGAGGGCTAGGCCTAACCACCCAAACCTGCTTGCCTAGATTACTTAACCGTCAAGCCTGTGGTCGCGTTGGCTTGATATGGCGGGGGGCTAGGGCTAACCTCTCGCCCCTGTTGCTGGAGCACTCTCCTCCTTTTGCCGGGGTCACATGCTCGACCATATGGCCTGGGGCCGGTCCCAATACACCACCCCTCCTGACGGCCTAGTGCCTTCTGGTTCGCCGGCGATCTTCTTCCGCCAGTGCCAGGGTTCTGTGGATGGTCCCGTGACTAGGGGCCAGGGTTGGTCCGAAGCCCCACTCTGCTGTGTCGTGGTTGTGTGAGGTGCAGGTGATCGGGGGTGAAGGCTGACTACTCGGCCCCTCCTCCAGAAAGGCGCTCCACTTAAACTTTAAATAGAGCCGAAGCCCTTATGGGGTAAGAACCACCCCCATGGCGTAGTGGCAAGGCGCTTGAGTGTTGGATGAAAGGTCGCAGGTTCGAGTCCGGCTGAGATTGCCCAACCCTTAACAAATTTTGGCCAACCACGGGGTGTCACGTGGCAGCCTCTGGTTAGGCTGCGTGGCATACCCTCATTGGTCCACCACTTCAACCAATAAAAATGAGCCAATTCGCACCTGTACGGGCATGCCACTTGGGAGGCCTTGATTGGCTCGTACCTGCCTAGTCACCCTGATGATGTCAGCAGTACGGCTGCCCAGTTAGCAGCACAGTCCACAAACTTGCTAATTTATTCACTGTTGCCCGAAAAATTCAGAACATTATAACTTTTTCATATGACATCGGATTGAGGTGAAACAAGTGTTGTTGGATTCAGAATGATGAACACTTCAACTTGACACCAGTTTTGAAAGATTCTCGGCAATTTAATCTTTGAGCTTAAATTTGATCACTGGATCACATGGCCTAGTGCTCTTCTTTAGGATAGTAGCAAACAAAGGAATCTGAACAAGAGAAAGCTATCTATTTTACAAGTGTTATTAACTTCTTTAACTTATTTTATTGACAAAATGTTTGGGCTGCAAGTGAGGTATGAAAAATTTGAATCTGTATTGTGACAATATACTCATGAGTCATGCACTTTGGTAAGCACCAAGTACTGGACATTGTGCGCTGGTTTCTATGTGTTTTTACTTATTGACAGGAGAATAATAGTGGTGCAATGCTTTTCAGGTACCTTTTCCATTGGTAGTAATTGTTTCCTATGGTTGTTGTTTGTTCTAGGAACTCATATGTTGGGAATTTAGCGTTATTTGATGAGATGGACAAACAGTTAAAGCAGGTAATGGAATGCTTTGAGCCAGGTTTACTTTCTGTTTACCAGTGTTAGAAACCAAAATCAACTTCTGGAACATAGTTCTGAGTGGAGCTGTACGCTAGTGTTTCCTCACGCGGTCTAACAAATGCTTATGGAAGAATGTGAAATACAAGACAATGTGCTCAGGTCTTTGACACAGACAACATAGTTTTTATAATTGCTTAATGTCTACATGCTCTCTGGACATATTTAAACCAAGTTTGAAGATACTTGCTAGACAAAATTTACAGGCATACTATAGAGTTTTTTCATTTTGTTCTGCAGGGTCATAACATTGTACTGTTTTCAAATCATCAATCAGAAGCTGATCCTGCAGTTATCGCACTAATGCTGGAAACTAGTAATCCAAATATAGCAGAGAAGATAGTAAGTAAACATGATTTTTGTTGTGATCTAGGGATACCTATACGTTGGCTAAGTCTTTGTCGCTGTGAATGTTATTTGGTATTCAAATTCTGGCAATATCTTCCTAATAGTAATCATTGTTGGGTATTTTCTTATCATAGACATATGTAGCGGGAGATAGGGTGGTGTTGGATCCAATTTGTAAGCCTTTCAGTATGGGCAGGTATGTTCCGTTATTTAATTGTTTTTGGCAATACAGAGGTAAATGTAATTGGTGATCACGGCTTCTTGAATTTGATATCAGGAATCTACTATGCGTGTACTCAAAGAAGCACATAGAAGATGTACCAGAACTTGCTGAAATGAAAAAGAAAGCAAATGCACGGACATTAAAGGAGATGGCTTTGCTTCTGAGGTATTTTGATTTCAAATATTATTAGAGATTGATTGGGAAGCTTGGATGTTTAACATGTTTGTGAACAAATACCATTTCTTCAATGTTTTATTCAACACTTTTATATTCCGTACAAAATAATTTAGCGTGTGGATAATGCCTGTCTATCTAAATAGGTGCTTAGTGTTATCGTTTTTGTAAATATGCAGCTAAGAGTGTACATAGGGTTTTAATCTTCAATAAATCCAACTGCGAGAAGCTTAACGTTTATTTCCCTACCTTATGTGCTAGCTGTAGACGCACTGTGTTACTTTCTTGATGCAACAACCTTACAGGGGCAGGTAAGAGGGATTACTATTCCATGAGACAGCGTTAAAACCACTTTTCCAGTGATTCACTTCTCTTGGTTCAGTGGAGTCTTTACTCTCTTGGAACTGCCTTGGGTTTTTTGAACTTTGGATACTTTTGGACTGTGGTTGGTGTTAGCTTTATGGGTTACTCCAAAAATGTTGACACCATGTTTGGGTGTGCTTTGAAAGATGTAGGTTGCATGGTTTATGGTTAGCCCTTGGTTGATTTGTGATGGACTTGCACATTGGAGGTGGCTTACTCATTGGTTGCTAAACCTCATGGATGCTTGCATTTCATTCTTTCTTTTGGCATTGGAGACCTTTAAACAACTTGCTGACATTCTACATTCTAGCAGAGTTGGCAAGGTTCAACCAAGCCTGCTAAATGGTAAGCACTTTTAGGAATACACCCATTGTCATCTCATCGTATTCCTCTCACTTTAAGCCAACTCCCACTAAATGCCATGGGTGGTATCCCTACACACATCAACTCAAGTGAATGAATAATAGACCAGTGCCTAAATGAAGTATATGGAAGGTGTAGGAGTTAGTTAAATAACCAAATTCTAGGCTGATTAATGATGTAACAACAAACTTCTATTGCAGACCAGCAAAGGAAATTACTCAATACGCCAAGGAAATAAGCTTGAAAGTGCCAAAAATTGCGTATGAGAACTTCTTACCACAATAGAGGACAAAATAGAGTTGTTATGCCTATTTTATATTACTATAATAATGAAAGAAACTGGCTGTTCAGACTTGTGATTTTTGTATTACTAAGGAGTGCACCAGGCCAACAAGCAAAAGGGCACTTCAGAGACCTAAGAATGACTTTTAGTGGACTTGAAACTCAAAGGACTTAATTGGAGATGTTATTACTATAAAATACCTTTCCAATTCTTCAGTTGTATTGTGGGCAACGGCTAAAGTGGCAGCCTTGCCACGTCTAATCTCATATTGAGTGTCTCCATTAAAAGCTCCGAGATATTGCTCCAAAACAGTCTTGTCGGGAGGCTTGTAATCTTGAGTCATATCCCTTAGAAGACCATTAAACCTTTGGTTGAATTCTTGGACTGTTTCATTTTTTCTTCTCTTTATAGAACTCAACTCTTTGAATAAATACTTTTCTTATCACCATATTTATCGTTGAATGCATCAGTGAGGGCTCTCAAAGAGTCAAAGGGCATTATCCACTTTATCATGAAACTAGTCAAGCGCATTATCTTCCAATGACAAAACAAATAATTTCATCCTGACATCTGCATGGTTGTAGGCTGTGGAATGAGCGGATCTTTGCACAAATGTGTTGAACTTTTTAATGAGCTTCAACATTGATTGCATTATTTCCTTGAAAGGTCGGGAGTTTGCTCATGGTAGACTCATTTGGAAGGTTGTGAGGATACCTTGGACATTTGTGAAGTTGCAAGGCTTGTAATAATCACCCATGATGTCTCGATTGACGGGATTAATGAAAACCAAGTGGAGATCAAGGCGAGATTCCTGTCCGAGAAAATTTGATTACTCTCTAGAATGTAATTTGTTTAACCAGGCTCTTAGAACCTTTTTAGGATTGGGAGCGGGGTTAAGCAAGCTACCAGGATTCCTTCTAGAGTAAGCTGTTGTGAATGGTTGAACAAGTGGAGTCGCCACCCAAACAGGAAACCAACCTAAATGTCTAGGTGCTAAAGGTGCAGATGAATAAGATGAGAGGATTAGTGAGAAAACAAAGGATAAGGTGATGAAAAGATGAAGAATGATGGGAGATTAGAAGATCAGGAAGATTAATAAGATGGTTGTCAACACCAAGGTCCAATAAATTAGTCCTCGACAATGACGCTAAAAATGTGCCGCTTGACGGGCTAGTGAATGATGATATGATGGGAAGATGTCGTTAACCCTGGCAACAAAAAACTTGTCCTCAACAATGGTGCCAAAAATGTTGTCGCTTAGATTATACAGGCACTGTGACAACAACTCAGGGCAGGGGCTGTCACTCTGATCCACGCCCACTTCGTTCTAGCTGTCTCCCAACAACAGGCTATGGGGTGTAGTCTCTATGGAAATGAGATGATGGAAGACAAGTTGGGAACCAACTTGTCCGAGAGACACAGTTGAGTGGCCTAACTACTTGGTTAAATTTAGCAAGATTCAAGGATTTGATTAGATTTAGGAATGAGACCAGTGCCTTATGGAGTTAAAACTCTTGCTTCTTACAAATTAGGACCAAGTAACCGAATGGACAACCGCTTCTTAAATGACTTACTAACCTATATGCTATGCGAATCCTATGATCTAGGTGTAATGCAAGGATCTTGGTTACTTTTAAATTATATGACTTGTGTAAATGAAACCTTCCTCTTAACTGTTTTGAGATCGGTCTTTAGAGTAGGTTGTGTGATGGAAGCTAACGAGAAGCAAGTAGAGGCTTGATTAATGATACCTCCCCCTGTGTTCCAACCACTCAGTGCCTCTGGCACTGTAGAGATTGTGGCTTTGACGACTGCAAGGTCACTGTGTTAACCACTAGAATGGTGTTGAATCCCTCAAGCTAGATGAGAAAGGGTGGCCATATGAGTCTATCAACTAAGACTATGCTTGGAAGTAAATTATTAGTGCAAGCTAAACCTAAAATGCTTATGCAATGGTTATGAGTGGATCTTCAGTTAAGATTGTTTATGTTCTTTAAGTACTTGTAGCAAGAGAACTTAATAATGAATTTGAAAGACAATCTTAAAACAAGACGAGTGTTTAGTGATACAAGTGTAAATGTTAAACAATAGATTAATCCACAAGATGCTTAACAATTTAAAACACTTAATCAACAAAGATTACTTGAGACCGTTTAAGATATGCCAATGATTGATGTTAAGGGATGCTCACTTAGAAGAGTAACCAATGAAACTTAATATGCCAAATTCTAAATATATCAAAGCTTCTTAAGATTATGATTGTTTTTTTTTACTTAGAGCAGTTAGCCATTGATTTCTCAACAATGCTTCAATTAGATGCCAAACACAAAGATGCCAAGTAGATCTTAATGGTCAAATAACTTAAACCACTAATGACATTAGAGGATATAAATCTTAGATGTTTGAGTGATTTTAGTGCCAAGTTAACAACTTTCAAAATCTAACACAAGACAAGGGATTGTTAGAACTTAACAATATAAACCACCATGGGCCAATTTAACCATGAAAGAGCTACTTATGATGAAGTACATTCCAACCAAGAAATTATTAAGCACATGAAACTCAGAATGACCAATGACTAACCAATTGATAAAACAAGTTTGCCAATGTAATTTTTTGAAGTTTTAGCCCTCTTAAAATGCTATATTAAGAAAATATCAGATCTGATTATGCCTTTTATGCAGAGATATCAAGTTTCAACCACTAGAAATGAAGGTTCAAGCCCAAAATATCAATGCCCAAGATGTGTAGAAGCTATGATAATATGCCATAAACCACAACAATCATTTTTATCCACTTTAGAATGCTCTTTTCAGATTTATATCAGATCTTATCTAGTGATTATGCAGAGATATTCGAACTTATGAACTTTCTAGTGATAATGTAGATCAATAGGCTAGTTATCAGATGTCCCTTGCTGAAACTTGACCCTCTTTGGTCGTGTAACTGTTCATCACTATGTTGCATATCTCTGTCAAACTGAAATTTGCTTCTCTTTCTGTTTGAAGGAGGGGATGGGTGGTGGAATGTCGAAACGTGATAAACTGGCTGGACAAAGTCTGATTCAAAATGTGGTGGATGACCTTGTGGTACAACTTCTTCACCATTTCCCAATCTCTTTGGAACTTCCACGCAATATCTTCTTTCCCCTTATCTATATAATCTGACCATGCCACCAGTTGCTGCGGGAATAGTGGCGTAAGATAAATCCATCTGAATAGACCCTCCTAAATCAGCTGCAAATTTTCTGGAAAGAAGCATTCCCCATACATCTGGTGCATCAATTACTGCTATGTCCATGATGATAATCCTTTACGGGTAATCAGCCGTGAAGACTTGTAGATCTTTAACTGCACCAAGGACTTCAACCTTTTTAGAATCCATTGAGCAAATGCTATGGTAAGTTCTAGATATTCTCAAGTTCAATTGTTGCATAACATTCTTAGCCTTAACATTTGTAGATGCACCAGAATCAAGCATGCAGTTGTGAAGCAATCATTCATTTATGTCCAAAGTTAGGAAGAAGGGCTGATGATCTTCGTTTGTCATGTAGCAGTTCAAATCTTTCAACTTAATTTCCTCATCCTTAGAATCATTATTACCTTGCTGAACAATACCCAAAGCCTTGAAGAAAGATGCCCTCTAAGATGGAATTTTTAAAAGTTCAAGCACTTGGACAAACATCTTAGTACTATTAATCCATGCGGCCCAATCCACTTTCAATCCTGGCTTCTACCTTTTAGAGGCTAATTGTTTGTTTTGATTATGACCCTTACTTTTCCTCTGATAGGTGTATCCCTTGTTTCTAGCAATTTCTAAAATTTGTTCTTGAGAGGGTTTTTTACTCTATGCTTGAGTAATGGGGTCCTTTTCTTCACTGAAATTATTTATGGTGAATGATGAAGAAATCATATCAGCACACCGACTCTCTTTAGAAGCATCATGTCCTGCATTATTTACTTGTTGATTTGCTCCTTCCTCTAAAATTCTTCTAGCGAAGGCACATGTACTTTCCTCATGGAAGCTTTCACAAGGTCTACAGAAAGGGATAGGCTCGTCAACCATATTAGCAGACTCAAGTGGTGTGGAAGGCCTCCAATCATTAGGAGGATTTTTTCTTGGCCAAAGATTGTTGCTACCTCTATTATTATTGTTATTCCAGGGCGACACATTCTGCGTTCGACTTCTTTCCATTTGGATTAATTGATTTTGCATATCACTTATTTGTCTGGCATGTTTGATTTTCATTTCTCTGATTACTCGAGTTAATCTTTAACTGAATCTGGTTCTTCTTCTTTAATTTCCGTTCCCTTAGATTTAGCTGGATCTCTATCAAATCCTGGGACCTCTGATTTAATCATTTACCTGAAGCTTTCCTATCCCTTTCCAATTCTTCAATTGTATTGTGGGCAGCGGCTAAAGTGGCAGGCTTGCCACGTCTAATCTCATATTAAGTGTCTCCATTAAAAGCTTTGAGATATTGCTCCAAAACAGTCTTGTCGGGAGGCTTGTAATCTTGAGTCATATCCCTTAGAAGACCATTAAACCTTTGGTTGAATTCTTGGACTCTTTCATTTTTACTTCTCTTTATAGTACTCAATTCTTTGAATAAATACTTTTCTTATCACCATATTTATCGTTGAATGCATCAGTGAAGGCTGTCAAAGAGTCAAAGGGCATTATCCACTTTATCATGAAACTAGTCAAGCGCATTATCTTCCAATGACAAAACAAATAATTTCATCCTGACATCTGCATGGTTGTAGGTTGTGGAATGAGCGGATCTTTGCACAAATGTGTTGAACTTTTTAATAACCTTCAACATTGATGGCATTATTTCCTTGAAAGGTCGGGAGTTTGCTCATGGTAGACTCATCTAGAAGGTTGTGAGGATACCCTTGGACATTTGTGAAGTTGCAAGGCTTGTAATAATCACCCATGATGTCTTGATTGATGGGATTAATGAAAACCAAGTGGAGATCAAGGAGAGATTCCTGTCCGAGAAAATTTGATTACTCTCTAGAATGTAATTTGTTTAAACAGGCTCTTAGAACCTTTTTAGGATCGGGAGCGGGGTTAAGCAAGCTACCAGGATTCCTTCTAGAGTAAGCTATTGTGAATGTTTGAACAAGTGGAGTCGCCACCCAAACAGGAAACCAACCTAAATGTCTAGGTGCTAAAGGTGCAGATGAATAAGATGAGAGGATTAGGGAGAAAACAAAGGATAAGGTGATGAAAATATGAAGAATGATGGGAGATTAGAAGATCAGGAAGATTAATAAGAGTGTCGTCAACACCAAGGTCTAATAAATTAGTCCTCGACAATGACGCTAAAAATGTGCCGCTTGACGGGCTAGTGAATGATGATATGATGCGAAGATGTCGTTAACCCTGGCAATAAGAAACTTGTCCTCAACAATGGCGCCAAAAATGTTGTCGCTCAGATTATACGGGCACCGCGACAACAGTGCAGGGCGGGGGCTATCACTCTGATCCACGCCCACTTCGTCCTAGCTGTCTCCCAACAACATGCAATGGGGTGTAGTCTCTATGGAAATGAGATGATGGAAGACAAGTTGGGAACCAACTTGTCCGAGAGACACAGTTGAGTGGCCTAACTACTTGGTTAAATTTAGCAAGATTCAAGGATTTGATTAGATTTAGAAATGAGACCAGTGCCTTATGGAGTTAAAACTCTTGCTTCTTACAAATCAGGACCAAGTAACCGAATGGACAACTGCTTCTTAAATGACTTACTAACCTATATGCTATGCGAATCCTATGATCTAGGTGTAATGCAAGGATCTTGGTTACTTTTAAATTATATGACTTGTGTAAATGAAACCTTCCTCTTAACTGTTTTGAGATCGGTCTTTAGAGTAGGTTGTGTGATGGAAGCTAACGAGAAGCAAGTAGAGGCTTGATTAATGATACCTCCCCCGGTGTTCCAACCACCCAGGGCCTCTGGCACTGTAGAGACTGTGGCTTTGACGACTGCAAGGTCACTGTGTTAACCACTAGAATGGTGTTGAATCCCTCAAGTTAGATGAGAAAGGGTGGCCATATGAGTCTATCAACCAAGCTTATGCTTGGAAGTAAATTATTAGTGCAAGCTAAGCCTAAAATGCTTATGCAATGGTTATGAGTGGATCTTCATTTAAAATTGTTAGTACTTGTAGCAAGAGTACTTAATAATGAATTTGAAAGACAATCTTAAAACAAGACGAGTGTTTAGTGATACAAGCGTAAATGTTAAACAATAGATTAATCCACAAGATGCTTAACAATTTAAAACACTTATTCAACAAAGATTACTTGAGACCGTTTAAGATATGCCAATGATTGATGTTAAGGGATGCTCACTTAGAATAGTAACCATATGCCAAATTCTAAAGCCATCAAAGCTTCTTAAGATTATGATTGTTTTTTTTTACTTAGAGAAATTAGCCAATGATTTCTCAACAATGCTTCAATTAGATGCCAAACACAAAGATGCCAAGTAGATCTTAATGGTCAAATAACTTAAACCACTAATGACATTAGAGGATATAAATCTTAGATGTTTGAGTGATTTTATAGCCAAGTTAACAATTTTTAAAATCTAACACAAGACAAGGGATTGTTAGAACTTAACAATATAAACCACCATGAGCCAATTTAACCATGAAAGAGCTACTTATGATGAAGTACATTCCAACCAAGAAATTATTAATCACATGAAACTCAGAATGACCAATGACTAGCCAGTTGATAAAACAAGTTTGCCAATGTAATTTTTTGAAGTTTTAGCCCTCTTAAAATGTTATATTAAGAAAATATCAGATCTGATTATGCCTTTTATGCAGAGATATCAACCACTAGAAATGAAGATTCAAGCCCAAAATATCAATGCCCAAGATGTGTAGAAGCTATGATAATATGCCATAAACCACAACAATCATTTTTATCCAGTTTAGAATGCTCTTTTCAGATTTATATCAGATCTTATCTAGTGATTATGCAGAGATATTCGAACTTATGAACTTTCTAGTGATAATGTAAATTTGTGAACTTTTAGCCCTCTTAAGATGTTATATTGAGAAAATATCAGATCTGATTATGCCTTTTATGCAGAGATATCAGCCACTAGAAATGAAGATTCAAGCCCAAGATGTCTAGAGGCTATGATAATTTGTTAGAAACCACATCAATCAATTTTATCCACTTTACAATGCTCTTTTCAGGTTTATATTAGATCTGATCTTGTGATTAGGCAGAGATATTCCAACAAGTAAATGACTAGATATAGGCTAGATGTTCAATATCCAAGTAGCCGAAACACTAGCAAAATTTTACTATGAAATTATTTAGGTGTTTAAACAACTTAGATATGATTTTAGGGCTTATAATTCACTGTTATTAACTGAATATGATAGATGAAGCAAAATATTGATAAAGTGAGGGTTTAGACTCTAGAGAACAAAGTTACAAACCCTAGGCCCAAGGCCTTATAGCACACTTGCCCAAAATTCCAAGATTTCTCCAATGATTATGCCACCTGAAAATACAAGATTTGAACCAATTTCTTTGCGAAACACAAAGAATTCAGTCCAGAAATTTCAGAGGTAAACAGAGGTCAAACTAGGGCCAAGGAGGGCCAAAGGGGAAAGAAGAAAGGCCTCAAGAGGCCTAGGAAGCCCATGACAGAGCAAGAAAGGGCCAAATGGGTCCATGAAAAGCTTAGAGGGCTGCCATTTAGCTCAAGGAAGGGGACGAAAGGGCCTTAGAGGGCTGCGACCTGGGGTTTTAGAGCCCCTAGGGCTTGTGACTACCCTAGAAAGGAGGGTGAGGCCTAAATTAGTGCTGCGGCTTGGCTGCTAGGCCACAAGGAGGGAACCGAAGTGGTAGAGGAGGCAGCGGAGGGCTGGACGGAGAGGAAAGGGAGGGCTGAGGACAAGTGGAGGCCCTCCGGGGCTTGCGACAAGGGCTAGAGAGGTGGTTGAGTGGCCTGGAGGCCATGACCAGACCTAGGAGCGTCGAAAAAGCTGATGTTGGGGCCATAGAAGTTGACGCAGGGCTAGGAGAGGAAGACACTGGCTTTGGAGGGGTAGATCCGGGTCTGGGAGCACTAAAACTTGGAACCCCAGGTCTTAAATTTTTTTTTGTTGCAAATTTTTCAATTGCTGGCCCTGCAAAATTTTTGGAGACTAGATCTTACCCTCAAGGGCCTAGATCTAGCTCTAACTAGGTCTAGCCCAACTCTTCTCACTTGTTTCCACTTGCACAATTAAATTTACAAATATCCAAAACAGGGTTGCAGGAGAGCGCTTCGCCCCGCCCCCCCACAAACCCACTCCCAATTCATGCTCCACTCGGAAGCTAGTTGGGAGCCCACTTCCTTTAAAAGAAAACGCTCCTTGGTTTTTAGGGAGCGATTAGGGGAGCTCCCTAATCTTTTTTGCAATCTTTTTTTGCAGTAACCTACCAAATGCAATTTTTTTCGAAGAAACAAATATTTTTTGAGTGGGGCAACCTAATGATCAAGCCTATGGCCCTAGTGTTGATATGCGATTCATGGTAATGTTTAAGAATTTAAAGTAAAAGTGACATTCTCCTTAATCTTCATTTTCATCCTTTTACTTAAATTTTTAACATTACCATGAAATGACTTAGGATGTTTAAGAGTGGTTCCGACCTCATTGGTTTTCATATGGAGAAGGTAGTAGATCTCATTCAAAATCTAGTAGATTTATCAGTTTTTCAGGATTTCAGGATTGGGGTGATTGCAATGTTTCCATTCGATTTTGTCATGTATTAGGGTATGGAACTCATATTTAATCAAGAGCAGCAATCCCTGTCCCCCTTTTTTACGGGAAAACATGATGGACTGTTTACTAGGCTTGCCCCTAGCAGTAGAAGGCCCTGCCCCTACACCTAATGTCAAATAACGAGTGCTAGATATGGAGCTGTGCTTTCCTGTATCTATAGGAAATGGTGCTGATGCTAATGCTCCCACAATCTCCTCCTCCTCTTGCTGCCCCTGTTCTAATGGATCATCTGGCTCTAACCATGAAGGTGACTCCTCCAAGATGGGCACCTTAGACTCCACCCTCCACTGAGACAATACATCAATATTGTTTAAGGAAATGACATTTGGATCCATTGGTGCTTCTATTTGCTTCACTCGAAGTTGGATATTCTAATGCACATACACTAAATCACTGAGGCATGAGAACTCCAACTTGTAAGAGTGTCAAAAAAACTAACGAGCCTTGCGTCTTGACTCTTGACATTTGAGGGTCATTAATTAAAAATTAAAAATTACAATAAATGTAATTGCTGAACTGAATGCTGAAGCTCAAAGTTATACTTGTTGCGCTTTTTTTAGTGTATTTTCTCAAATACACTCCAATTGCGCTCACACCGTGAAGAGCTACATGTTTGACTCAGGATTCTTATGGCCAATTTGTGCAAATTTGGTGCCCCTACACCATAGCTTCGCCACCAAATATCTACAACAAAATAAAAAAATAGAAAGGTCAAAAACTTAAAACATAATTAAACTTTCAAATAAAAGTGACATAATTGAATTTTAAAAATATAGAATTAGAAATAAGTAAGTTCTAAATTGAAAATTCTAATGAGTGATGACTTGTCACTTACATGGCATGAAGAGGGTCCTTTCCCTAATAGCATCATCAAAGCCAAATAGGCCAACACAATCTCATTAAAACTGTATCTCGTGATTGATTTTGCTATGAAGCCTAGGATCAAGTACCATCCTCTAAATATAGGAATGGAGCCCTTCAATCACGTCGCCAGTACCATCCTCTGAATATAGGAATGGAACCCTTCAATCACGTTGCCATCAAAATCATAGGCACATTTGTATGAAAATGCGGGGTTGAGGAAGAGTGTTGCTGCATGAATGGGTCGATGAAGCATCCTTGTCCACCAACTATCAATCACATCCCATAACATCATATGTCTATCAAGCCCAACAAAACCCTTGTCTGCATATTAAGAACGAATGGCCTCCTTGGCCTTATCCATGGCCCCATACAAATAAGCCATTGCAGGGTTGTTCCCATCTACCAATCTTAGAACCTTTACTATAGGTTCACTAACTGAGCACACATCTTCTACTTCCTTCCAAAATGTGTTAGTGTACACCATTTTTGCAATGGCTCTCCCGTCTTGTCTCCTGCTGTATCTACAATCACGCCACTCATCAGAAACAAACATTTGCTTCAACTCAAACTAGCATCGAAGCAATGAATGAAGAGTAATAAAGTTGGTGCCAAAACGTGTGATTGCAGGACGCCACAACTCCTTGTTTTTAGTGTATCTCCTCATGAGGCTAAGAACAAAAGCATGGTTATAAATAAACTTGGGGACACTCCTAGCCATATTGTTAAAATTGGAAACTAGGGCCAAACTCCATGTGGGTAATGTTATTAATGGCAGCTGATATTTTTCTTGGATCCCTCTCATCGAGAGGTGTAGGATTGATCTAAAGATCATCCGATTTCGATAAGTATTCATGGAGATATGAATTTATTTGTGTTATGGGACAATTCGTCAAGGTCGGTCAGTAACCAAATAAACCCCTCTTGTGCTCAACGTTTTAGTATAAATAGAGGTGCCTTGAAAGTCATTTGGACACACATCCTCTTGGTGATCTCTTCCTCTCCATTTGTCTTTGGGTTTTGGTGGGAGGAGAAATCTAAAGAGGATACGCTGCCCAAGAGGATGCCCTAGATCCTAATGCTATCATGGAGGAGATTTTAACAAAGTTAAGAAAGGGTTCTACGTAGCTAGTCAAGATGCCTTCTATGCAGCCCTAAAGGAGGAATCTTGGAGGAGCCCTAGCTACAGGTATACATGCCCTAGACACAACCAAGGAAGGAATTAAAGTAGAAGCCCTCAATGCTATCAAGAAAAGGCTCTCTAGTGTAAGGAGCTTCAACGTAGATCTAAGGAGTACTAGAGGGAGCCCTAGCTATAGTGACAAGAAGCCTACACACAGCTGAAGGATAAGCCCTCATACGCTATCCCAAATACCCTAGCCGCAGGTCATGATTTGCTGTCACAAGTAACCCTCAAAACGCAGCAAAAGAGAACCTTGATCTGATGTCTGAGTAGCTCCTAAACCGCTGTCCATAAAGATCCTAATCTGCTGTCATAATGGAGACTCTAGCCATTGTATTGAGAAGAGTTATATATGCTGTCTAGTGGAAGGTCATGAAGCCCTAGTAGCAGTGAGGAGATCTGGAAGGAAGATGTATTACGCTATCAATCTAGAGACCTAATTGGCACCCTCATCTAGCTCCTATTTGCCATTATGAAAAAGGTCTTATACGCAACTCTATTAGCCGCAATAGAAGAGGCCCTAATCAACGACATACAAAGACCTAAGACGCAGCAAGAGGAAGTGGTCTTATGCCGCAACTAAAGGAAGTATTTCATCAACGTTAAAGTCACATTGCTGTAGGTGACAACGTGACACATTTGAGATCTGTTTTGGGCATACTGTGCAGCAATAACGCTGATTGGTAGACATTGTTCTTCAAGGGTGATAGCTGGGTATTGTATGATAACCTTGCTTGCTGCTGGGCTAGGCTGCAGGCCATAGCCAACACCATATTGTGTTAAGTGTTGCACAAGGATAAGTACTGAAGGTTGATGTGACTGCTCGTGTGGTCAACATGTTAGACAACTTGGTTAGATGCAACATGGTCTTAGAGACAGCGATAAAGTGCAACATAGTAGTCATTGAGTGCAGATCAGTGATGAGTGCAGATCTGTGATGAGAGCAGCTCAGTGATTGCAGCAGCACAATGACATGAGCAACAACATGAAGTGCCTAGCATGGTCATTAGGCCCAACACTATGATGATGAGTGCAACATGGTGCTACACGGTGAGGTGCAGCATATGGACGAGATGCAACACAATGATATGTGAAGCAGTCACCTTGGAGAATCAGTTGAAGCAACATGTCTTTAACTGATCTCATGTAGAGATGATCTATTCTCTTATATGAAAGTCGAAGTGTTGACTTCTGTTGTAAATGTACTATCTCTCTCTCTCTCTCTCTCTCTCTCTCTCTGCTGAACTATTGAAGAACATATAAGAA
>APFE030302194.1:146814-213056 GCA_000404065.3 Pinus taeda
TAAGAAGAATTGATCAAGGGTTTCCCCACATTGGGGTTTGTCCCTGGCTAGCGCCACATCTTGTGTCCTCTTGTCTTGGCTTGTCTTTTGCGACTTATATTTATGTTCTATCTGCAGTTTACTTTAATGCTGATGTGATTGCTAATCTGGAAAAGATATTAAGTTAACTGTGAAAATTGAAATAAATTGCTCTAGCATAGAACATACCTAAAATTAACACATATCAATCACCTCCTTGATGAAGGAGAGTTTCCCCATATCCTCAGCCAACAAATCGATACAATGCGCTGCACACGGAGTCCAAAACAATATGCATTGCCTCTCCATAAGCATTTTGCTGACAAACACATAATTAGTTGCATTATCTGTTATGGCTTGCACCACATTCTGCACACCAATCTCCTGGATGAACCCATCTAACAACTCACATATCATTGCTGCATCTTTTATATGTGCTGATGCATTCACTGATTTAATAAACATGGTACCTTTAGGACGATGTACCAAGAAATTTAGATAGGTCCTATCCTTCCTATCTACCCAACCATCAGACATTACTGTGCATCCAGACACTTCCCATGTCTGTTTCAACTCCGCCAATCTAGAGTTGATGTCTTGCTTTTTTGCTTGAAGGATTGGCCCCCACAACTCCTCATATGTAGCACTTTTGTACCTAGGGACCACAACAATAATAGCATCACACATTGGCTGCCAAAATGGATTGGGTTTGGTGATGTTGAGAGGTAAGTCACTCCAGAAAAGACACCTCCCCATAACTCTATCTGCTTCTTGCTTCTCCATTTTTTTTAACAATTGATTTTTGGAAGGTTGTGCTCCATGTTGTGTTTGTGGAACAAAAAATGATGACCTCCCACTCCCACTAACATTAGCAATAGTGATGCTGTGGAGCCCCTCCCACTTCCCTCAGCCTCAAAATCAGAAGAAGATATACTGAAAGATCTACTTTAATGTTCAACCTTGTTTCTTTCTGCCTCTTCCTTCTTTCTGTCTTTTTCATCAATTGCTTCAATAACTTTTTGTATAAGCTCCGCACTAGAAACCATACAAAGCCCAACATCATGTCCAAGGAGTCTAGCCAGATGTTATTTCAATCACGTAACCCCTCCTGTCATCTCGGTCCCACACAATTTGCATGATAGATATGCCCGATTTGCCCATCATCAAGCTCCCCATACTCTCAAAATGGGTACAAGGCTTTTGGCATATTTGTAGTGGGCTAATTCAAACCTAGGGCACGAAAAAAACAAAAAATTGGCATTAATGATTAAAGTTTAAACACCCATACACAAAAAATAATAAGTAATAACCACATCATTTTAAAAAATATTTTTTTTGCTACATTATTTGCAATGTGAATTCAATGAAAAAGGGCAATAAGAGGGTGCATAAAAAAGTTAAAAAAGAAATGGAATTTGCTGTCCAAATATTGAGAAAACCCTTGCATTGGCTCATGGGCATGAAAATCATAGCAAATGGAAAAAAAAAAGAAGCAGCAAAATGTTGGTAGACAAAGAGGCAAGCAAGTATAACCCTAAATCTATGAAAAAAATCATTAACGTAGGGGTTTTTAAGAACATACTTATTAATGGAAGAAATGAAGTTTTTTTCTCATTGTTCTTCAATCTTTGATCCCAAAACTTCTTAGTTGGTGGTGATAATGGCTATTTGATCTTCTATCCCTTTTGGACAACCACCACAATGCTCTTCCCCTTCATTCTCCAACACTCAGAAATCGAAATGAGCGAAAAAAATGAGAAATTTCCCTTTTCTAGCCGTGACCGAGCCTGCCCAACGATATTTCCTATCGTCGCGCGATATTTTGCTGAGATATCAACGATTTCTCAGAAATATCACGATATTTTCGGGAGAGGAAATATTGTGATATTTTCTTAGAGATATTTCGGCTTGCCGAAAATAGCGCAATATTTATGAAAATCGTCGATGTCTAGGCGATATTATCATAACTGTATAGGACAAACTACTATATATACGTGGTTGGGGTCCTCACATTTCCACAAAAGTCAAGTTCAGATCACTCTGAAATTTGGGTAATCAATTGCAGTGACAAGTTCAGAAGTCGCTGCGACAAGTTCAGGAAAGAAGCTTTGATAAGTATGCACAAAATCTCGGTATAGTTGCAGAAGATTACAGTGCAGATTGGAGCAGAGAAGTTAGATGAAATTTTGCTGATACTGCAATGATATCTCCTCACTGTCTCAGTGTTATATCACAACAAAGACCTCAGTGTAATCTTTGTCTCACAACAAAGGAGAAATCGGTGCCACTCAGGATGAAGGTCACAAGTGTGTGACTAGGTCTCGGGATTATTGCATGAAGAAGGTATCGGTGCTACCTCAAAGATCAGTGACTATGATTCCTTGCTACTGTTGAAGGAGAGGTTCGTATCTTTACAGTGATCTCAGTTCGATGTCATCTCATGATTACAGTGATCTCATATGGTGCGAAATCTGAAGTAGAAGTGTTAATTTTAGGTATGTTCTATGCTTAGAGCAATTTATTTCAATTTTCATAGTTAGCTCAATATCTTTTCCAGATTAGCAATCACATCAGCATTAAAGTAAACTGCAGATAGAACATAAACATAGATTGCAAAAGACAAGCCAAGACAAGAGGACACAAGATGTGGCGCTAGCCGGGGACAAACCTTAATGTGGGGAAACCCTTGATCAATTCTTCTTATATGTTCTTTAATAGTTCAATAGAGAGAGAGAGAGAGAGAGAGAGATAGAGAGAGATAGTACATTTACAACAAAAGTCAACACTTTGACTTATCTAGATAAGAGCATAGATCATCTCTAAGAAGATGATACATGAGATCAGTTGAAGACATGCTGCTTCAACTGATTCTCCAAGTTGACTCCTTCATGTATCATTGTGTTGCATCTCGTCACCATGATGCACCTCACCGTGTTGCACCATCATCACAATGCTAGACCTCACGACCATGATGTACACATCATATAGTTGCACCTTAAGTTGCATTGCTGTCCCATGTGTCATTGTTGAACCATGTTGTCCTACAACATGTCTCATGTGCTAGCAGCACCATGCTTGCCACTGCTATCCTTGCTACACCATGCTTGCCATGCTGTCCATGCTTGCTGCTGTCCATGCACCTTTGCTGCCATGTCACAACTGCTGTCCCACTTTGCCTTGCCATACCTTGGTGCTGTCCCATATGTCTTAGCATACCATGTAGCCTAGCTGTCCCATGCAACTTTGCAGTAGTGTGTCACCTTGTTGTCCCATGCATCTTTGCAGTAGTATGTCACCTTGCTGTCCCATGTATCATGGCTCCACCAAGCTCCATTGCCTAGTTGTCCCATTTACTAGCACTGCTGTCCACAACACTGCTATTCCAATGCTGCCTTCACTGCTGTTTATATGGTGACTGGTTAGGGCATCTGGCAGCCCTTACACACCTAACTATCAGTCCATAACAGCCCCTTAAGGACTACAACCCACCTTGGCAAGCTTCTTCCCTAGCAACATTGCTTCCTTAGGATGTGTGTTAGCCCTTAACACCCCCAACGCAATCACAACTGTGTGCTTAGGCCTGCGACCAAGTACAACAACAATATTGTAGTGTCTGCCTCCATAGAATGATGCCCACAACATCGTATTGCTCCTATTCTCCTCAGCCTGGCTGCATTTTCTTGTTTTAGCCCTTAAAACAGTCCCTGCTCTCCTTGCTGTCTTGGCCTCTCCTTGCTCTAGCTAGGACTGCGACTAGGGCTTGCTAAGGCCTCCCTCAACCTCCTTAATCTCCTACACATCTTGCTGTCTAGATCTCCTCGGTCTTCTTTTGCGGCTATGCTTTAGACAGCTAGGTTAGGGCTGGGCAGACTTGTGCTTAGGGCAGATTGAGTAGGGCCTCCTCCAACGTGATGTTTCTGCATCCATGGACTGTGGCTAGTCTCCTTCAGGCAGCGTATAGAATCCTTCCATAGCTACGTTGGCCTGTCTTCTTTGTTGCGGCTAGGGCAACCACTTTTCCTCCAACATCTAGGGCTTCCACTCCTAGATTTCTCTTCCACTAAAACCCAAGACAAGTGGAGAGAAATCAAGATAGAAGTGTGTGTAGAATGACTCTCAAGTCATCTCCTTTTATACTAAAATGTTGAGCACATGTGGGGTTTATTTGGTTGCTGGTCGACCTTGACGAATTGTCTTATAACACAAATAAATTCATAACTCCATGAATACTTATCAGAATCGGATGATCTTTAGATCAATGCTACACCTCTCAGTGAGAGGGATCCAAGAAAAATATCAGCTGCCATAAATAAGATGACGCACATGGAGTTTGGCCCTAGTTGCCAATTTTAACAAGAAGGAACCGAGAGAGAATAAACGAGAAGGTGGAAGATGACTTGTGTCTTGGTCTTGGAGACGCAACTAGGTCAAGGGCCTTGGTCTTGTTATTCGTCAATTGGAATCTCTATACAAAGAATTTGTGCAGGTTTTCCTCTCAGAGAGTGAGAGGTTTTGGCCCTAGCTTATAGCCTACACTCTGTGTCTCTTGTCAATTTATCTTCATGCATTGGTAGCTGTTTGATGAAGAAGAACACTAATAATCTAAGTAAGAGAAGATCCTAATTTAAGGAAGTAAAAAGCACTCACTAGTAGTTACTAAAGAAAGAGAAATCACTTAATACTTGATGCCCTAGATTTCTCAACATGATTCTCTCACATTATATTTGATGAGAAAGGTCATTGGTTTACTGACAATAGTTATTGTAGGAAATAATCATGACTTTTGCAAATGATGGAATGATAATTTTCTAAACTAACCTCTTTTGCAACGATTAAAGATGAATTATATCATATCATTGCAAGCAATGAAGTCAATATGTATAATTATTATTACTTTCCTTCACTCCGGGATCATGATTTGAAGCATAGTATTCAAAACCGGCCTAGCTAACCGGTTACCGGTGTAACCAGCCGGTTAGCAGGGCCACCGGTTGGACCCAGTCAAAAAATCGGGTTAGACACCCTCTGTGGCCAAAAAAGAGACCTAACTGGTCCTAACCGGCTGGTTTAGGACGGAACTGACTGGTTTGTATCAAACCGGCCAGTTTCGTCCTAAACCGGTCGATTACCGGTCAAGCCCACTGTGAGCCCAGTTAGCGCTTTTTCTTTTAGGGGTTTTGGAGGGAATGTAAGGGTCATTTCCCTCCAAAAACACCCTCTCCAAGCCTTTAAGAGGCCCTTCTCCCTCTCATTTGTCTCACACATCTTATTTGGAGTGTTTGTGAATTTGCTTGGGAGCTTGGGGAGTGTTGAGGTTTTGCTGGAATAGTGGAACAACAGAGATTAAGCTAAGTAGTAGTCATCATGCCTCCAAAAGCCAGAGATACTGCATGGGCTCATTGTGATATGATTGATGGAAAAATGATCTGCAAATATTGCCAAAAATCCATTGAAGGAGGGTGTATTAACAGGTTCAAGCAACACTTGGTTGGGATAGGAGGCCATGTAAAGCCATGTGGAGCACCAGATGAAATAATAGGGCATATTAGGGTAGAATACCTTCAGAAGTTTGAGACTCAAGTCACTGAACCAATAGAGAAGTTTGTGACTGCAATGTTTGGGAGTCGAGACTCAACCAACTGAGTTTGATCATGATGACTCATGAGAAGTTTCAAGTGATAATGTTGATCACTATTATCATATATGTAGAGAGTCTTGTATTAGGCCACTGGCCCCATAGTTTGTAGGCTTTGTTTTTGCACTCTAGAGGCCATTTAGAGCCTCATTGCTTATGTATTTTGTCAATGATATGTATTGCACTCTGTGCCGTTTTGATATATTCACCTTTATGTGGTATATAAATGAGCAATCTTTGCATATTTTGTCTCTATTGGCTTGGAATCATGGTTTTAAATCTTAAAAATAGTTTTTTTCATTAAAAAATAATTATTTAATGTATTTTTCTAAAACCGGTTCGTTTAGACCAAACTAGTCTCGGTTAGATCAGTTCTGGTCAGTAAACCGGTTCATTAGGTGGACTGGTCCGGTCACCGGTTCCGGTTTTAAAAACATTGATTTGAAGATATTTATAAAATCAATGGAAGACCTATCCATGCATTGATTCATGATAGTAATCATCAATGTGAACTGTGGCACCAAAGGTTCACTCATCTTCATTATAAAGCATTATCTCAGGTGAGAAATATGGTTTCTAGAATGCCTGAGATTAGAGTGGATCATAATGGAGTTTGCCAAGGGTGTGCAATTGAAAAGCATGCAAAGGGACCATTCCCTTCAAGCAAAAGCAAAACCAATCAGGTACTTCATCTTGTACATTCTGATTTATGTGGACCTATGCATGTAACTTCTCTTGGTGGCTACTTGTATTATATAATCTTTGTGGATGATTTTTCTTGCAAAATTTGGATTTTCTTTTTGAAAAACAAAAGTCAAACATTTAACATGTTTAAAGACTTTAAAACACTTGTAGAAAAACAAACTGGAAAGCAGATCAAAATCTTCAGATTTGACAATGGAGGAGACTTCACTTCAAATGATTTCATTGACTTTTGCAAAGAAGATGGAATCATGAAAGAGACCACCGTACCATATAACCTAGAACAAAATGGTGTGGCTGAAAGAAAGATCAAAACCATCATGGAAGCAGTCAAAGCTATGTTGCATGATCAAAATCTACCAAAGTTTATTTGCGGAGAAGTTGCTAACATTGCTGCCAATGTCCAAAATAGATCTCCACATCGAGCTTTAATCAACAAGACTCATGAAGAAGTCTTCACTGGTGAAAAGCCCGAAGTTGGGCACTTGATGATCTTTGGTTGCCCTATCTACATTCATGTGCCAAAGGAAAAGATGACCAAGCTGGAAGCTTCATGTAAGAAAGGTACGTTTGTTGGTTATTGTGAAAACTTTAAAGTTTACAAAATATACGTGCTTGGTCAAAGAACTATAGATTTTAGCATGGATGTAACATTTAATGAAGATGTAACTCTTGGAAAGGCAAGAGACACTCGTCCTCCTCCTGCTAATGTTGGAAGTCAAGATAATGCCTTGAATGCGCAAGAAGATCCTGAGCGTGAACTTGATCTTGTTGATGAACCCATGGACCCCTTGTATCATCCTCCATGTGATCTTCCTGCTAGAAAGAGACCATTATGGCTTTGTGACACTCTACATGATGCTGATAGACATGCTGCCCCCAGAGGAACCTTCAGAGAAAGCAAGAAACCATGCTAGTTCCAGGGATACGTTGTAGCCATGAGTAATATTATTTAGGATGAACCATGCACTTTTGAAGAAGCAATGAAAGATCAAGTATGAAAAGATGCAATGGCCAAAGAATATGAGTTGATCATACATAATGATGTATAGGAAGTAGTTCCAAGACCCAAAAGTAAGAGTGTTGTGACTCCTAAATGGTTGTACAAAATTAAACATGCTGCAAATGGTGGTATTGAAAAATATAAAGCTATATTTTGTGGCTAAAGGTTTCTCTTAGAAAGGAGTAGACTATGATGAGATTTTTGCAGATGTTGCTTGATATACTACCATCCGATCTACTATGGATCTAATTGCTAGCTAGGGATGGACTCTTCACCAAATGGATGTGAAAACTGCTTTTTTGCATCACTTCCTCAAGGAAGAAGTATTTGTGGGGCAACCACAAGACTTTGAAGCGCATGACAAGAAACCTCATGTGTGTAGACTGAAGAAATCTCTATATGGATTGAAGTAAGCCCCATGAGCTTGGTATGCTCGCATTGATAGCTTCTTGATGAAGCTTGGTTTTACCAAAAGTAATGTTGATCCAAATCTCTACTTCAGGATGGTCCAAGGTATCCCTTTGATTTTGGTATCATATGTTGATGACGTATTCTTGACTAGTGGATAACCTCTTATCCTCTAGTGTAAGAGGGAGTTAGCTTCTGAATTTGAAATGAAAAATCTTCATTTGATGCACTACTTTATGGGCCTAGAGGTATGGCAGACCTGGTGAGATTTTCCTTTCTCAAGGAAAATATGTTGTCAAGCTTCTGGAAAGATTTGGTATCTCAGAATGTAAGTCCATGAACACACCAATGGAAATGAATTTCAAAAAGTTATGTGGTGAAGTTGCAGGACTCGATTTAGCTAACCCTTTCGAGTATCGACAATTGATTGAGGCACTGATGTTCTTAGTGAACACTAGACTGAACAAATGTTTTACGGTCAATACTTTGAGCCAATATATGATTAAGCCATCATATGCACACTGGATTGTTGCAAAGCATGTGTTGAGATACTTGGATGGTGTTGGATATTGGGTTTAGTGCTCCCTGTGTGTTTTGCGACATGGACTAACAACCTCTCGTGGATCCTAACTGTGGTGATTGTAGGATAGACTAACGCTTGCGGGTTTTGGTGTAACAACAGTCGTGATTCCAACAAGTGGTATTAGAGTGACAGGTCTTGAGTTTGAAACTCAACCAACTCGTGTTGGGGGGGGGGAGTTTGTTGGACATTGTGTTTAGTGCTCCTTGTGTGGTTCGCGACATGGACTAACCGCCTCTTGTGGATCTTACTTTGGCGATTGTAGCGGAGACTAATGCCTAAGGGTTTTGGTCTAACGACAATCATGATTCCAACACATGGGACCATTAATCTTGGATTGAGATATACTGTTTGAGATGTGAGACTACGTGGGTACTCTGATGCTGATTGGGTTGGTAACTCTGCTGACAAAAGGAGCACATCTGGATGTTGCTTTAGCTTGATATCTGCCATGATATCTTGGATGAGCAGAAAGTAGAAGTTTGTAGCCCTTAGCACGGCTAAAGCCGAGTACATTGATGCTAGCATGGTTAGCTCTGAGGCAGTATGGCTGAGGAATATCTTTGGAGAGTTGTTTGAGCATGTGCTAGATACGACAGTAATATACTGTGACAATAAGAGTGGGATTCGACTTGCCAAATATCTCATGTTCCATGACAAGTCCAAGCACTATGAGATCAAATATCACTATATTCGGGATATGGTGCTGAGAGGAGTAGTAAGACTCCATCATATTGCAACTAATGATCAGATAACTGACATATCTACCAACCCTTTGTCGAAAGGGAAATTCTTGGTATTCAGAGAGCACCTTGGACTAAAGGATGTGACCCTTCCTGGTGGGGGCGACCATGGATATGGTCGAGAACACTGATCTATGCTCTTCCCTCTTGTTTGAGCTCCCATGTTGGGAATGGAGCCAGGAGAGCTCCTGGGGTTGAGGGAACTCTTGACTGTAGGCTATGCGGGATCCTTGTCTTGTGTTGACAAGTGGTAACCCCCCTACCATCAAGTTTGGGACTTCTAAGAGTATACCTCAGTATGCATCCTACCCACAAGTTGGGCTTGTTGGGAGTACCACCCATTTGGCCAATGGGTGTGGTAAAGCTTGGTTTGCGCTATCCTTTACAAGTGGCGATCCCCCCTAAGCAGAGGCGAGGCTTGGTTGTGTGTGATCCTTGTCAAGTGTTAATCCCCCCAAGCAGAGATGGGACTTGGTTGTGCGTGATCCCTGTCATGTGTTGACAAGTGATAATCCCCCCAAATTCTGTGGATGCAGGTGTTCTAGCACTTGACTCTTATGGTAAAACATGGTTGAGCGCGATCCTTGTCATGTGTTGATTAGTGGTAATCCCCCCAAAACAGAGGTGAGACTTGGTTGTGCGTGATCCTTGCCATGTGTTGAAAGTAGTAATCGCCCCAAGCCTGTGTCAATATGGGAAGATTAGTGGATATAGGGTGATAGATGAATCTCCCCTATGATGATTTTTCTTCATTAGATTGAGACATCATTGTTCTAGATGATACAAAGAAGAGATGAACATAGATGAGCAGAGAAAGAAGAGATCTTTGATGCAAAAAGAAATTCCTCCATAGCTGGGAGGGAGTGTTGAAAATTGGTAGCTCAGGGATGAGTTTCCTTATTTAAAATCTCATTTCTGATAATTCTGGAGTGAATTTCTAAAAATAGAAAGTTATGTCTAGCATCTCAAGTATGACTTCCCAAAAATAGTAAATCGGTTTGCATCAATTGGTAATCAAGTATAGTTGATGGAAAATCACTTAACTTATCATTAATCAATCCTAATAGTTCAATCTCGACTTAATCATTAGTGTTATTATTATTGCTATTATCTTTTATGATACTATTATATTATTATTATTAAAAGGAAATTCATGTCTCTCAATCATGTCATATGTAACACTCGTCAATTACTGTATATGTTACTCTGTGTCACTTAATTGATAAGTTACATTCTCTCTTACACACTCATTAAAAGCGTGGCATATTCCTCTTAGACACTCATTAAAGCATACCATAAAAGATTCCTCTTACACACTCTTTAATGCATATGTTACATTCTCTCCTTTATGGCATAAGTTACTAAGGCATGCGTTGATCTCCTTTATGGCATAAGTTACTAAGGCATGCGTACTTCCTCAATGGCATGAGTTACAAAGGCATGTGTACCTCCCTAAATGGCATATGTAACTCCTCCTCAAGGCATGCGTATTGCTGCTTCTTTATGACCAAAATTTGTTGCTCTTCCTATATATACATGTATCTCATATCATCTCATTCTCACTACTTGTGCATTGTGAAAGAAGAATTCGAACTTGAGAGAGAGAGTTGGAGAGGCTGGAAGAAGACTGTGAGAGAGAGATTTGGAGACTAAGAGCAGAACTTGAAGGTTGATTTAGTGTTTGCATCAACTGCTACTACTAGTGATCTTCATGCTACAACTTGTTTAGATTTGGGTGAACTTACTCATTCTCTTGATCTCTTATTGTACTTTGTATCTTTACTGAACAATTGATGTGTAATAGAATAAGAATTTGGTTGGGTTTTCACCTTGTGGGTTTTTCCCTGGTCATTGGACCTAAATTGTCTATGTCTTATCTTGTTCTTAGCTATCTTCAATTGTGCATTTGGTTTATGTTTTATCTACAATTGCTTAACTAATATTGCAGCAAAAAGAAGCTTTGGAATAAGTAATTGTTACAACATAGAACATTAGAATTTCAACATTTATTTTGTGAATGATGCCATTATTTTATGGGATAATTTTATTAATTGGTTTTTTCTGGTGGGCATCAACCTGAGAGAAGTGCAGGAAGGGTGGCCAAGTCATCTGGATTGCTCCAAGTGGTGGTAGAGACCGGCCTGATCCAGATACAAAGGAATGGTTTCCAGTAAGTTGATAGCAAAATGGCCATAAACTCATTTTTATTTATCAGTAATTCACACTGGCGATTTGTTTCTGAGACACCTTAAATGGGCTTGAAACCTTAATGCTATGTGTTACTTATCTCAGGATATGATTTGTTATGTTCTGTTAGTTGTTTCCTTTTAAATTAGAAATGGTAAAACAGGGGACATTTAACTATTATACCTTTTGGAATTCATTTTCAGTCATACCAGTTATTGGAACACAATTGGTAAAGCGAAATTTCCCATATCTACTGTTTTATCTGTTATATAGAGTTAATGTCACGGGCTGTTTATGTTCAAACACAAAATTTGCATAGATAATATTCACGGTCTCTTGTCAAGTGTTAATTTTAAAACAACGCGCAAGATTTAATTGTAGTTATCTATTCCAACTTATTTCATAATGATCAAGACCATATGACATATACTCAAAGTTACTAAACTTCCGGATGCTTTTGGAAGATTTCAGTGAGGTACAAACTTGACAATTTCGAAACTGACTAGCTGTAGCATCTTTGCTACTTCTCATCGAACCAATGAGAAGCACATGCCATTTCTTTTTGTACACAAAAAAACAACGTACAAATTGAAACACCATCCAGGAGGAGCACAAGCACTACAAGCTAGACTCAATTTCTACAAGAGGTTCTTTCTCATTACTTACGACATCATAGACAATAATGTATTCACAAGTTGAGCTCTAGCACTTTATTAGAATTTCCAAGCATTGCTTCTAAGATTATGTTCTTAGCCAACATTCCAAAGTGAACAGAGATAACTTCCAACATGCATCACAGTTTTTTCAACCAGAGTCCTGCTTAATATCTTATGGATTAGAGGATCATGGTCAACATGCAAAAACACTAACAACCTATAATGGATCCCAACCTTGATGTCATGCTTCTAAAACATAATACATAACCTCAACCTGATTTCAGCATCAAGATGTCGAAGCCAAAACCCAATTATCATTCACTCACTCATCGGCAAAGTTCTGAACTCGTATCAAAAGAGCCCTAATATTTTCTCGTGACTAGCAAGTGGAAATTACTGATGTTCTCAACCATCAAGATCATCAAACTTAGCGTTCACCATATTGCCTCTCTGTTATGTATTCACAAATCGGATTGGATGTAGACAACTCTATTTTATACATAAATTAAGGGACAGAACATGCAATAAAATCAAGCTTCTAGAGACAATCAATGGTTGCCATAGCCAATATTGTATACCTACCACTTGTTAGCACAAATTTCTGCTGTGTGAAAACTTAAAAGAATGAAATAACTTTGAAATTCTGCAGTGGAAATTATTGTAACATTTAGGAAAATCTGCCCAATATGTCACCAACTAAGTCACCTGACACGAAGATTCGAGATTCAACAGATACGGGGATTCAAGTGTCGGATACGGACACGTTGACACCGCGGAATAGGACACGCTTGGATATGTTATATATATATATATATATATATATAATAATTAAAAAAAATTAGATATTTCTTACACAAATTCTCATTCATGATACGAATTCATTGATTCAAACATAGATCTTCATCTAGATTTAAGTTTTACAAAGTAACATTATACATACAAAATTACAAATACAATTGTGACATAAATGATAAATGATAAATTATAATACATATTCAATTCATCAATGATCTAATAGGAGAACGACAAGATAGTAAGATAAAGATACTGTAGTTTTCTCATTAAGTCATCACATTCAAAATGTGTTACTGTTTACATAGGTAATGTAATGCCAATGGCAAATAGAAATAGCAAATACAAAACAACTACAACTACAAGTATACAAGCTTCAATGTAGTAGGAAGGTCATGACTCATGAGTCATCAATCCTCATAGTCATCATCAAAATCAGCATCATTGTCATCATCATGGTCGACACTGCTCTCCTTTGTTGTATCCTCATCTTCTGTATCCAAAGTCATCTCTGCATCTGCTGGTGTGGAGGATGACCCCTCTATAGTGTCACCATTATCAAATCTGACAGGGTCTAGCACTGGATCATTGAGATCCAAGTTGGCCAATGCCAACTCAACACTACTGTCTAGACCCATATCATTAGGAAAGACATCCCACATCTTTGTCTTTCCATTCAACCACTCATCCCTCTGCTTGTAAATAAGACGAAGGTTGGTGTGCACATACACCATTTTCTCTGCCCTGGATTGCTCAAGTCTTCTCTTCTTGACACTATACAAATTCCCATATGTGCTCCAATTCCTCTCGCAACAAGAGGATGAAGTCACTTGAGAGAGGAGCCTTATGGCTAACTGTTGTAGAGGAGGGTTTGTTGCCCCATGATTTGCCCACCAAGAATAGGGCTTCTTAGCCCTTTGTCTCTAATCAGATCATATCTTGCAAATCAACCAGTGCGAGTTGAAAACTCTACAAAGGCATCCAACACCTCATCAAGGGATGCTCGATCCTGAAAAACCCACCTGAATGCATCTTTCCTCCCATGTGAGATTTGACCATCCATGTGAGGAGGGAATCTGCGGGAAGGTCCACCATTTAGCCACTCATGGCTGTAGTATTTTGGATTCAATGAGTGAGCCAATCAATGTAAAGGTGTGCAATTCTTGTCCCATCTGCTGATAAGAATATCTTGTATAGTGGTGAAGAAGGCCTCTAATGATGTCTCATACTTTGGGCACTCACTTTGTAAAATTATGCTCCTCATAGAATCAATCATGGAATCCCATCCCTCATAAACCTCTCCTAGGATGGGTTGGTTTGTATCTGCAAATCGAAGCAAAGAAATGATAAGGTCCATGATCTGAATAAGTAGATCTACCCTCTCCCACCAAGCATCATCTAACACTGCGTCCTTCACTCTTTTAAAGGTTACTTGATTTGTCTTTCTCCAAAAAGAGCAAAACTTTGAAATAACCATGGCCCCAAGAGCAGTGTTGACCTCCCTCAACCTCTTCAACACGATGAGTGAAGAGGCAAACTGTGTATCCACAATCTTCAACAATGATAGATTGCTGTACTCCTTATAGATAGCGAGGGCATTTGTATGGTTTTGTACAAAGTTATGGATATACCGTGCATCCTCAATAATGTTAGCAATCCAAAGCACATCAGAAGCAATAGATTTCACTACTAAGTTCAATGAATGGACAATGCAAGGTGTCCAAAACATTTTTGGATATTTGGCTTTCACAATCATGCCAACAACCTTGCAAACAAGTTTTGTAATGATTTTCACACAAGAATCAACACCTACATCTTCAATAACTTTAATAAACAACTCACCCATATATTGTGCATCCTTGTATTGTCCAAGTGCATCCACTGCTTTCAAGAAAACTAGACCATTCAAGGAAGACACCATGAAGTTGAAGAGTGGGTGCCACATTGGATCTGTCCATCCATAAAAAACAGTGCTAACCCTAGATGTTGGCCATGATGCTTTATTAGGCTCAAGCATTTTTTCCACCTCTGTTTCTCTTTCATCAACATATGTGGTTCTAAGCTTCTCTGACCTAGGAGGCACATACCTTGATGGAGCCCCTTGAGTTAGAGCTCGATACATCTCAATAAATAGAGGTGAGCGTGCAACATTAAAGGATCTAAAGTTTTGATAGAAAAAAAAGGCAATAGTGAGATCAAGCTCTTCCTGTTTCTCCTTTTGAAAAATCTTGTCCATTAGACCAAGTGAAGTTGCCTTTGTTTTTGCTGCTTGTCCCCCACCAGTTCTCTCAAATGGGAATTTGTTGCTGCTTTTCCTCAAGAATGGAAGGGGTTTTTCATTCTTGTTTTTTTTTTTTAATTTTGCAGCCACATTTGCCATACCAACGTTGGACTCTCTTAGCATTTATTTCCTCTTTGGTAAAGGCATATTTGTACAAGCTCCAATTCCACAACCTGGGAAAGCTAACAAATGACCTTTCACACGGAAATATGTGCTCGTGAAAGTATTGTGGCATTTCCAACTCACCTTGGCTCCTCCCTTCATCTTTTTGGGTGGCCATTGCTCTCTTGTGACATATTTCCACAAGGGATATTTGTTACCTTGAGGAGGAAGTCTTCCCTCAACATTTGAAGCTATTGTTGCAACCCCACTTGCAATAAAGGGGACATTTCTAGACCCTGATGAAATTGGGAGAGGAGGGGCATCTCCAACGGGACATTCTTACTCTTCCTTTGCCCCTTCCCTGCTACCCTTTATTGAGCCGTGAATGCTGTAAAAAAATAAACAAAAAATGTACAAATTTGTAAAAGAAATGCACATGCAAACTGCTATAATAAAAATGTAAAAAAAAAAGAGAGAAAATACACTTACCTCTTGCTTGAATCTCCTTGAAAATGCTACTACACCCTTTGCTCCTTGCTCCCAAACACCCACAACAAACCCACAACAAACTAAACAAGTGAATGTGCAAATAGAAAGGTAAAAAATGCCTTTATAACGCCGCGCATCATCCCTTTGTCCTGTTCAAATCTGAAAATCGGGATTCGTTGTCTCTGATCGGGACACGATCCAGATTCGATCATGTCCCGATCGGACATGGTGAATCCTGATTTTCAGATTCGAATCTACTCGAATCATGTCTGATTTGCCGGATTCGGGACACGACGGGCCTAGGGGACGAATCTGGTTTCATAGGTTACCAATAGATCTCCTTCCCATTCAACCTTGTGCTTGCCAACCTTGGGGGGTGTCCCTGGCTGTTGATGTGCTGTCTGCAGATAAAATTCATATCACAGATTCACAACACGTGATATGTCATTTGGCATGACTTTGAGCAGTCAAAGGGGTTATGAGAATAATTTTAAATTTGTGTGGTGGAAAATTTTCTTTACTCAGCATAAAAAATGATGAGAATATTTTTATGTATAAAGTTAATAAAATAAATATAATTAACTAAATATATTAGTTAAGTAGAGGGGCATGATCTGTTCATTTTCCATTACTCTATGCTATTTCAATTACTTTAGCCCAAATTACTTCTTCAATTAGCAATATTTTCAGTAACAATTAATTCTTCCAATAAACAATTCAGTAACTGAAGATAGAATAATGAATGCAATGACAATAGGAGAGAATCAACACATCAACAAGAGACACCAATTTGGTCAAAGACTAGGGAAAAACCCCACAAGGGGGAACCCTTTTAAATTCTTTTCCTATTAGATTGTCTTCAAATGCTAAACAAAGAGTACAATGAGCCCAAATCCATAAACAATATTCAAATTCAAAGTACAACGAATCTACCTACCAATATCAAAATATGTGGCAATAGTCAAATCTGGTCAACTATCAGAAAGTTTGCAATTCTGAAAAGTCAATAGCAGTCAACGTGCCCTAACCAGTCCACAAATTTGCAGTCAAAGTCCTCCAATCAAACTTGGTCAAAGGTCAAAGAGTGTGACCTCAAATGCTGGTTAACCATAGCCCAAAACAATCCAAAAATATCCAGTCAAACTTGGTCAAAGAAGAGAGTCTACAGTCAAGTTTGGAATTTTTCCTTCTGTGAAAGTGCTCCAAATGCCTTTGTTTTGGTGCCCAAAAATGTGGCTTGCGCAAAGAGAAATCCTCCCAAAAGATCGAACTCAAAATCAATCCAGAAATTCAAAGTCAATGCTAGTCAAAGATGTAGAAAACTTCAGAATTTTGCCCACCTATAATTCATGCTTCTTTCGGTCGACACATTTGAAGAGATCCTGCAATTTTGTACAAACCAACGAGGAGAGGAGAGAGAAGATGTGTGTGATGATGAGTGTCTAAATGAGCTTGAGGTGACCTTAATTTATAGGCATTGGATGAGGGCTTAATTAGCCTCTAGGCTGACTTGATCATATGTAACATTGTGGGCTTCACTTCAAAGATACACTTTGCCTTATCAAAATCCAGTGCTTCAAAGGTCAAATTTGGTCCTCTCGAAGAGAGCAATCTAGTCCAATGATTGGAATGTCACTGAGCTCCCAAATTAACACTCCCTCTCAGCTAGGGAGAAATTCCAACTACATCATGTGATTATTGCAAATATGCTATCGTCAAATCATGTCTCATCTCTGCTTGACTCTATTTGTTGATTCATTCTCGAATCTAAAGAAGAAGCATAGGGGAGCTTCAGCTACCACCCTCTATATCCTTTAGGGAGCCACTGTTACCACTCAGAATCTCTGCTAGCGGGAAGCCAATGCTACGACTCGAGGATCTCTGCCAGTGGGGAGCCAATGCTATGACTTTGGAATCTCTGCCAGTGGGGAGCCAATGCTACAACCCGGGAAACCTATAGACAATAGGAGGGATGACACTTACCTTATGAGGTAAGGATCACGCCTATCCCATTTCCTGGTGATAATAAGAGGGATACTAGCTACCAGAAGTGGTAAGGATCACACCTAACTCAAGCAGCCAACACCCATTGGCTATATGGGTGGGAAAGACAAATGCTAACTGGGATATACTCTGCTAGACCAAGATAGGGGGAGATATCTGACTTGTAAGAAAAGACAAGGATCATGCACACCCTATGGGTGACAATAGGGGAGATACCCGACCTACTACAAGTGTAGGGATCACGCACACCTATTGTCTAGAGATCCCTCAACCCTAGGAGCCCTCAATGTTCCATTCCCACCTTGGGAGCTCAACCAAGGGGGAAGAGCTATGCTTAATGTTCTCAATCAGCCCAGACCCTTACCTAGGAGGGGCACATCCATCAGTCCAAGCTGCTCTGCAATATGCTCATCAGTCGAACTATGATGGAGTCTCACAATTCCTCTATGCACCATATCATGTATGTAATGATATCTGATCTCAATGTGCTTGGACGTGTTATAAAACATGAGATTCTCTGCCAATCAGATTCCACTCTTGCTGTCGCAATGTACCTCTATCGTATCTAGGACCTGCTCAAACAATTCTTCCAAGCTAATAATATATCCTGCCTCGACCGTGCTTAAAGCAACAAACTTCTGTTTCTTGCTTTCCATGATATCACTGTAGATCCCAAGCAACACCCAGATGTGCTCTTCTTGTAACTAACGTTTTTAGCTCAATCATTATTGGTGTGTCCATGTAATCTCATATCTTTGGAAGTGTATCTTATACCAAGATCTTTCATCTCAAATACAGAAGCCAACTACTTCTTATGCTTAATCATCGGAGGCTCACTACCTATCAAGAATAAATCATCAATATATAAAACCAAAATCAAAGTATACCTTGGACCAACTTGAAGTAGAGGTTTAGATCGACACTACTTCTTGTGAATCCAAACTTCACCAAGTAATAGTCAATTCAAGCATACAAGGCTCTGGGAGCTTGCTCCAAACCACATAATGCTTTCTTCAATATGAAAATGTGAGTCTTCTTGTCCTGTACTTCAAACCCCTGGGGTTTCTCAACACATGCTTCTTCCTTGTATCTTTCAATGTTTCCATCTGCTTCATGCTTTATCGTATATAGCCATTTTGAAGTTGCATCTGACTTTTCTTGTGATCCCAGGACAACATCCCATACATCATTCTTCATAATCAATTCTTCGGCCACGACATCTTTCCAAACCTGATCTTTCATAGCTACTCCATGATTATCATCGATCTTGATCTTGCTAGAGGGGAATGGTTTCCTTGACTTCTTTTTACTTCGGTGCCATAGCTTGCTTTGATGATTAGTGTCATGGACCATTACTAGAAGAGTTCTTCCAATGACTCTGTAGATTCCAAATCTAAATCCCAGTGTGAAAGCATTTCTCATAGAGGATCCCATAGGCCAGGTAAGTACTTTTCCTTTAATGAAAACAACCCTCATTCCTTTGTTCTCCAAGGCAGATATAGATACTAAATTCTTCTTTAACCCTGACACATAGATCACATCATGGAGCAAAAAAGATTCCCTAGAGTTCAAATGAAATTTAACAGAACCAAAGCCCTTCATAGGATACAAAGTTTTGTCCCCAAGAATAATCTTAAAATTCGTCTCCCTCTCAACCAGTTTTGAGAGGGCTTCCTTATACCCAAAGAGGTGTTTAGAAGCCCCACTATCTACCATTCAACTATTATACGAATTTAGAGGAGAAGAACCATAAAGGGTTGAAATAAGAATGTATTCAGATTGACTAGTAGTTACGTTACTTTCATACTTAGAGTTTCTTGACTTTTTTGAGGACAGGGGTTTTCTTCATGATCATTCGGAGTATCTCTTCTCCTTTGATCACCTCTCCCTCTCTTATCATCTCGCCTTTTTCTATCATCACTTCTTCTTCTATCATCGCTTCTTCTTCTATCTTTGTACCTATTGTTGTTGTAGCTTCGGTTGGATCTAGGAGCATAATCTTTTTTTGGGATAGTCTCGGGCATAGTGACCATGCTTGTGACAATTGTAGCATTCAATATCCCTTAACCTTCTATCAGAGGCCTTTGACTCGGGAGAGGGCCTATTTGAAACAGATGGTCTTCCTTTTCCCTTTTTCTTTTTATCTTGAGTAACAAATGCAATGGGCTCTCCTTCTCCATGTTTTTGAATTCTCCCTCTTGAAATCATCTTAGGTTCTTCTGGAGTGAGTTTTCCAACAAGCTCGTCAAATGATCGGAAACTGTTGCTATTGCTTATGGTGGTAATGAAGGTTTCCCAAATAGGAGGGAGACTTCTAAGGGTTACCAACACCAACTTCTTGTCAGGTACAATTTCCCTAACTCTTTGTAATTGATCTTTAAGACGAGATATCCTCATGATGTAGGATTGCACAGTTTCTCCTTTATTCATTTTCGTATCTTTGAGTTGATCTTTCAAGGAGATGATCTCATTCAAATTGTTGATTTCATACATATTAGCCAACTTACCATACATATCCTTAGACTTCTTCAAATTCCCAACATAGGTAAGTAAATGATCTTGTAAACCATCAGCTATAATTTTCTTTGCTTTTAACTCACCTTTCTTTTTCTTGTTCTTGGCAACAGCGACAACAAGAGCATTTTTCGGAGGCTCAGGAACTTTTCCTTATATGCACTTGCAGACATCATTATCATCAGCTATGATTTCCAAGCTAATCTTCCAAGCAACAAAATTTGATGAGTCTCCCAGCATCTTAGCTTCCTTGAAGAATGAGGTGGACATCTTGTAATATCCCAAATGGGCATTTTCATTAAAATTTCGTGAGGGTTTTAACTATGCACAATTTTGCCAAGAATCACAACCAAAACACTGGAAATTTGATAGAAACTATGAACCCGAAAAATTATACAGAAATCTCATTAAAAATATCACAACATGAGGAACAATGAGAAATGTGGCAACAATAACAAAATCTAGCTTTATTATATAGAAATATATGCCAATACAATAGTTGGAAGTGACCCTCCAAGATATGCTATAATGTTGATGCCGACCTTCAAACTGAAACAGTAAATCAATCACTACACCTGTGGATTCTGAATGAATCCACTGAGAGGAGAGATGGGTTTTCACCCACTCTCATTGAATCACCCAAAGGTTTACGTCCTGGGGCTACTGGAGTAGAGAACTATGTTCTCAAACCTCTCACACAAAGACAATGCACAAATCCAAGATGTCCTCAAATGGTCTCCTCATCCTCTTTTATAGATCTCATGGACTCCTCTAGAAGCTTTATTTTATTATAATTTTAATTCCTTGATACATTTTCCCTCTTTTCTTTTTAATTAAATTTTAAAATACCCTTTTAATTTGGGAAAATGGTAAATTAGTCACCATTCCTCCTCAAGCCACTGAAAGTCACTTCCCACCATCTCATCCTGTAGATCTTCTTGTTCCGGTTCCAATTAGCTATTACACTAAGGTGTTCCATCAAGTATTCATCCGAGAATGCCACCTTAAGCGTAATTAATTGAGTTAGCCCAATAATAACCTTGTTTCTCAAAAATTGTCGGAATGCAACAAAACGAAAGGCAAGTTATGTGGATGATGGAATGTGCTGAGCAAATGCCGTCAGACTCCATAAAACTCCTCAAAACCCTATAAAGCCCCTTTATAAGCCCCTGGGCCCACTGATGGAGTAAACACGCTCTTGTGACCTAGCCGCCACCAAACCTGGAAGTCCATCCTGACCATCCCATACGGGAAACCAAAAAAAAGGAACATGACAAATCCTCCTGCCCCAAGATTGCTTGCCCTCAAGCCAATTTGGCGGTCTCGTGCAACTGAGAACCAATACCTACATCCCATACAAACCATTGGGTGATAACATGCCTCCGTGTCACCCAACCATGAATAAATCCCTTAATTCCTGGATCCTAGACTAAACTCTGACTCGTCTTGCCATCAAGAGATCCTCCTGGATCCTAATGCCACCATGGCCAATCATCAACACCCCTATCCCACTATGCTGATGCAGGCCTAGTGCAAATGGTATGTGTTGCACATATTTTGTCAAAGTTCCAAGGAAGCAATGGTACCATATTTTTCTTCAAAGATCGAGATCATCAACCATCCACTATTATGTCATTGTAAACCCATTTTGCAAATTTTTAATGTAAATGATGCTAGTAAGACCGTATATGTATGTAACAACTTAGGTAAGCCTATTATTTTGGCAACGAATTTCATCCTAGGAGGTTTTTTCGTCTCACTGATTCATTTGTGTTTCTAAACACGGATGATCGACAAAGTTTTTCCGTCCAGCCTCACCCTAAAACTAGGATGAAATTTGTTGTCAAAGTCTTAAGTGAATTCTAGTGTTTTGGTCGAGTCTTCTGTAAAAGTGATTTGGGAATAATTTAAGCTATATGGCCAAACTATTTTATTACAAATCACTTGATCTACTAGATCATATTGTGTCAAAGAATTGGTTAATTAATTGAGGGTTTATAACAAACGGATATTTCCCCTTTGAGGGTTGAATTATGTAAAATCTTATGTAAAAAATATTTTGGTGCATGATCCTTCATACTTAGAAACCATGGCTAAAATATTAGAGGGTGGAAAGATAATTAATCCCCTAAAGTGTCAATCAATTAATTTTCTGGCAAAATTAAAATTAATCCTAATCCATAAAATTAATTAATTAGAGTAAAAAATTAAAATGTTAGAAAAATTAAATTTTCCAAGTGGAAAACTTCGTGGGTCTTAAAGAAAATAATTTATCAAAGATCATCAAAGATTTATCAATGACCAAAATTATTTTGACGAGGATCAAGCCAATTAGCTATTATTTTCTACTTGGAGGATTTACCTATAAATTAGGAGTCATTTGTGTCTCAAGCGATCTGATGTTTGGCTAGTGTAATTCTGCAGAAAAGCTGATGTAACGCTACTGTTCCGCGGAGAATGTTTTTTGAATCGTAATAAAGGCTTTGGGGTGTAGTTCATAGTGTCAATGTTCTATTGATTTGTGGTATGTAATGGGTACGAACATTCCTATATTGTGTTAAAATTTTTAAGTTAAATTCTTATTTCATTATAGATGATAGGAACACTATTGATATGTTTTGGGCTCATCTTAGATGATCTGATTCATTGTTGTTCTAACGATTTATGCTTGAAGAATTATATAGTGTTTGCAGGTTCCCCAACCCTTGGGCCCCAAGTTCACAAACTATGGGCACAAACTGACCTTGTTTGGACTTCAAATATTTTTATGGTTTTTCTAACTTCGCTAAGACTGTAGCTTGCATTTATTTTTCAAAGTACATCTAGCCATTATAAAAAATATTCAAAAAAATTATTTCTCAAAATTCCCTTTAATAACATTGTATATTTGTACATCTTGTTAATCAATTTGTATAATATATTTTTATAATATATATATAATATATATATATATATATTTTTTTTTTTTAACTCTTGTTTTGCAAGCTGGGTTTTTTGGGATTTTTGAGATTTTTTTGGATTTTGTATATATTGGGGTTTTGGGTATTTGTAAATTCATTTGTGAAGGTGAGATCAAGTGCGAAGAGTTGGATTAGAGCTAGATCTATGCCTTTGAGGGTAATATTTAGCCTCTACAATTTTTTGCAGGGCCAACTATTGACGAAATTTTGCAGAACTTGCAGATTTGAAGCAAAATTAATTTTAAAGCAAGGGTTTCAAATTCTTTTGGTGCTCTAAGGCCCAACGTCCTCCTCCAGCGTCAATGTCCCTCTTCGTCCTTGCATAAGCCATTTGAGGCCCTACGTCAGCCCCAAAAGCCCTCCAGTGTGAAAATTCCCTAACAATCTTTGGAATCCTATTGCAACCATCTAGATCATAAATTACATTACAAACTTATTTCAGATTTTTTCTTCAAATACTGAGGTAAATTACTGAAGCAACCTACACCAAATTAAATGTGATTCTAGAACATAGAAACTGAGCAAGAAAATACAAACACATAGGACACCATTATTTTTGGACAAATGTCGCCAGAAAAACTCAATGTGAGAAAACCGATGCAACAACTCTGAGGGTTTATTATTATTACGTAGTGGCAAATTCTGAATACATCTCTGAATACCTCACAGGGTTATTTAGTTACAGAGAGAAATACTGGCATAAAAAATTGCGAGGTTACCTCACACGATCACTAGAAATCTTGGTTGATACAACCCCAGACTGATTGACCCTGGCTTTTCTGGTTGCCTTTGCGCAGTGTTTGCGTCAACCCAGCGTCAAGCTCTCTAGGGACTACGTCACTCCTCTGGTTGGACGATTTGTTGCCTAGGAGATTCGATTTTTGCCTCTCGGTTTCACACCTCGGCTCACGGCTTCTGAAAATTGAATTCCCTCTACAAATTTCAGACTTCTCACTGACTTCAACGCTACCTCTGCGTGGCTCTGCATCTGGCTCAGCGCTGCCATCGTTGGATTACTCTCTGTCTCTCTTTGTTGATGATTTTCCAACTGAGAAAACCACTCTCTCTCCGGAACCTATCCCTGCCCCTTTGCTGCAAGAAATCTCCTCAATCAAATTTTCCTCCTGAGAACTTCTCACTTTAGAAAATCGATTTCTTGATCTCTCTTTGTGTTTTCCAAATGACCCTCAAGCTCCCTTAAATAATCTTCTCGTTGACATTCAACGACCTAGATTAAAAGCTAATCAATAATAGCTAAGATCATTTTAGCTTGATCCTCGTCTTCTTCTAGAAGTTACACCTACAATTAGATTAATACCCATTAATATTTTTAATTTTCTAAGTTTAGACTTAGGGTCCCAGTAAAAAGTATTAATTATTTTAATAAAATGGTCTTTGGGTGGAATTTCCCAAAATGCTTTCTGGGTTCTTTGGAATACATGTGCCCAAGCCTCCCTGCAAAATTTGAGGCCTAGAGCACATCCGATGCTACTCCAAATCAACACTCCCTCTTAGTGAGGAATGTGCTCTAGCAATATACTGTTGTTGCATACTATTCTGATTCTGAAGCATCATTCTCTGCGTTGCTGATGTCTGACATGTTGTCCACCAACTACTACATTGATGATGTCTGACATGCTGCCCACAAACTACTGCGTTGCTGTTGTAACTATACTGTCGCTGACCGTGCCACTGCCTGTGAAATTCCTATACCCCAGGAACCACTACTGCAACAAAACTGAATTTACTTCTCCTACTTGATTTTAACATAAATTATTGAGTTATTTTTTGAAAAGTACTGAAGTAAATTACTTCTGCAACCTACACCAATTTAATTCGATTACATGAAACAAGAAACTGAGGAAAGAACAAGATACATTGGACAACGTTATTTTTGGACAAAATAGTCCCTGGAAAAACCCAATGCCGGAAAACCGGTGCAACAGCTCTGAGGGTTTTATATTATTAAGTAGTAGTTCTGAATACAATGCTGGATGCCCTCTCGATGACCCAGTTACAGAGAAAAATATAATGGCGGAAAACTAAGTGAGATTACTTCACTTGACCCAATAGTTTTAGGCTGATACGACGACAAAACTGGCAAACCCTCGACTATCTCTACATTGGCCCTGCGTCAACCTCATAGGCTCTGCGTCAACCCTACGCTGTCTATTCTGCCTCTTGGAGCTTTTGCGTCAACCTCTCCCGGCTGTTCTGGCAGCTCCCCGACAGTTCTAGATTTTTGCATGAAGGCAACTTCCCTTCTGCGCTGGCCCTTCTGGCTTTGCATCAAGCCTGCGTGGCCCCAGACTGGCCCGACATCAGTCCCTCTAGGTGCTGCACTGCCTCCACTGGTGGATTTTCGCCTCTTTGCCTAGTATTCCTGAACTATCCCGGCCCCTCTGTTGCAGAATGATCACTTAGTTCGAATGTCTCAGCTTCCAAGCCCCAAAAGTTTCGAACTCTAGATCAATTCTTTCTCTCGGGGTGTTTCTGAATGAACTCCAAGCCTCCTTATACTTTTCTCATTGAGACTTCAACGACCGAGATTAAGTCTCTAATCAACGGCTAAGATTAGAAACTTGACTTGATCCGCTTTCTAGAACATTCTCACCCATATTTTGATTAATACCCATTAATACTTTAATTTTCCTAAGTTTAGACTTAGGAACCCCATTAATTATTTTAGTAAAATACAATCCAGGTAGACTTTCACCAAACGGTTTCTGGGTTCTTTAGAACTCATGTCCCTTATCCTCTCCACCAATTTTCATGGCTAGAGCACATCTGATGTTACCAAAAAATAACGCTCCCTATTAGCGAGGAATGTGTTCTAGCAACAATGTCCAACTGCATGTTGCTCTGTCTCTGAAGCATCTCCTTTCTACACTGTTGCTGCCATCAACACTGTGCTACTGGGGGTACTCTATTGTTGCCCATAACACTGCCATTGCCACTACTATTGCTGCATTTGTACTACAACTTCCTCTCAAATGTTGCATGTGCTATGCTACTAGCACTGCTACTGCTAACACTGCATTTGTATTGCAACTTAGTTGCTGAGAGAAGTAACTGAAAAACACCCAAAATTACTGAACTAATTGTGTTCAGCATAATACCATGTGAATGTTGGAATCTGACTGCTACTAGTCTTTGACCCTCTGAATCTTCTGCGTTGCTCCTGACTTCTGCACCGTGCCATTTGCACAACTGCTAACCTTGCTCTGCGCTGATCAGTATCTGGTCTCAGGTTACTGCATCTGTCTCTCCAACCAACCCATTGCGTCATTTGACATTAAGTCCATCTCGCTACTGCTGAATCTCGAGCTCTTGTAGCAAGGAATTGATCCAAAAGGTGGGTTCCTCAAGGATCCTGCCCACATGTAGTCCTCCCGACTATAGTTCTATATCGCCCCATTTACCTCCTAGAGATGCGTGGGCACTCTTGGCAAACTCATATTCGTCAATTTTTGCTGGAGCAGCCTTAGGATCATGTTTCTCATCCTTATCCTTTTGCTTCAAAGAACACTGGGATGCAAAGTGGTCCATCTCGCCACATCTAAAACATTTCACCTTCGAAATATCCTTCTTCTGCTATCCCTTTGATGCTAGAGCCGCGTTCTCCTCCTCCTCCTTGGTCTTCGTGCCACTCACACCACTGCCTTTGAGGTTGACCTTAACGAGATCCCTCCTTAATTCTTCCTGTTGAAGGGTTGCCCACATCTCCTCCCATGAAGGTAGTCTTTCCTTGCCCAATACCTTGGACGAAGACTTGCCATTCATCCGAGACTCCATTCGACATTGTCCTTACCATTGCGGGAGACTGAGGAGTAGACCCCAAAACAGCAAGCTGGTCTCTGGTGTCCTGAATATGCTGAAGATAGGAGTTAACCCCTTCTCCCATCTGCATCAATGTCTACTGCAACTTTTGTTCTAAGTACATCTTCGCTGTTCGGAAGAACCTTCATACAGTGAAGACAAAGCTTCCCACATTTCTCTGGCTATATCTTTTTTTCCCTGCAAGTGCGAGACCACATGATATTGAACTCCATTGAGTATGTACCTCTTCACCTTTGCCTGGTCGGCCTTGTACTTCTCCTTCTGATCATTTTCCACGAGAACAACCAAAACACTCTTGATGTAAGCTTCAAGATCGTACTCCTCCAGAACAACTAAGATTCTAGTCTTCCATATGACATAGTTGGAAGCTCCTTCCAACCTGTCCTGATATCTGAGCCCATGTGATGCCTTCTCACTCAAATTGTTGAATTGACTCCTCTAGTCACTGCGCAACATTGGTCTTCTGCCCGACAAGTGAAAAAGTCGAACTTTGGGCGAGGAAAGTCATTTGAGGAGAAAAGTCCCCTTCTATGTGTCTTCGCTCTTTTCTGACGGATTTCTTCCCTGGCAAAATTGTGCCCTTCAAGCACTGCGCTAAGGCTTTGCATCACTCCCTCTGCCTCTGCAAGCTCACGAACTGGAAATCGCACCTCTCTGTTGACTCTTTCAGAGAGATATTTCCTCGGAATCTTTGCTTTCCCGACAAGGAGTGCGCAATCCCTTCAAGGGGACTTGAATTGCTGCCAGATGCAGCTATTGGCCTCTCTGCTCAGCGCTGGATCTGCTCTTCCTGTTTCAAAAATCAATTCTCTGAAACCATGTGAAAATACCTATACTTCAGGAACCCCTACTGCAGCAAAACTGGGTTTACTTCTCCTACTTGATTTTAATATACATTATCAAGTTATTTAATGAAAAATGTTGAAGTAAATTACTTTTGTGGCCTACACAAATTTAATTTGATTACATGAAACAAGAAATTGAGCAAAGAACAAGATACATAGGACACTGTTATTTTTGGACAAAATAGTCCCTGGAAAAACCCAATGCGGGAAAACCGGTGCATCAACTCTGAGGGTTTTATATTATTAAGCAGTAGCTCTGAATACAATGTTGGGTGCCCTCTCGACAACCCAAGTTACAGAGAAAAATATAATGGCAGAAAACTGAGTGAGATTTCCTCACTTCACTCGACAGTTTCTGGTTGATACAACAACATAACTGGCAAACCCCTGACTATCTCTGCGCTGGCCCTGCATATGCCTCGTGTCAGCCTTAGAGGCTCTGCGTTAGCCTTGCGTTGTCTCTTTTGCCTCTTGGAGCTTCTATGTCAACCTCTTCCGACTGTTCTGGCAACTCCCCGAGAATTCCAGATTTCTGTGTGAAGGCAAATTCCTTTTTGCGCTGGCCCTTCTGGCTTTGTGTGAAGACTGCATGGGCCCAGACTGGCCCATCGTCAGTTCCTCTAGGTGCTCCGCTGCCTCCACTGGTGGATCTCCGCCTCTTTGCCCAATATTCCCGAACTATCCTGGCCCCTCTGTTGTAGAATGATCACTTAGTTTGAATGTCTCATCTTCCAAGCCCTAAAAGTTTCGAACTCTAGATCAATTTGTTCTCTCGGTGTGTTTCTGAATGAATCCAAAGCCTCCTTATACTTTTCTTGTTGAGACTTAAATGACCGAGATTAAGCCTCTAATCAATGACTAAGATGAAAAACTTGACTTAATCCGCTTTCTAAAACATTCTCACCCATATTTTGATTAATACCCATTAATACTTTATTTTTTCGAAGTTTAGACTTAGGAGCCCCATTAAAAATATTAATTATTTAAAAAAAATACAATCCGGGTGGAATTTCACCAAACGGTTTCTGGGTTCTTTATAATTCATGTGCCTTAGCCTCTCCACCAATTTTCATGGCTAGAGCACATCCGATGCTACTAAAAACTAACACTTCCAACACTACATCCATATTACAACTCCCTCTCAAGCGCTGCATATGTGCTGTTGCTAGCATTGCCGCTACCAACTACTACTGCACTGCACACTGTTGCTTATAGCAATGGAAAAACATAAAAAATTATTGAATTAACTATGTTCAGTATGATACCACGTGAATGCTGAAGCCTCACTGCTGCTAGTCTCTGCATTGACCCTATGAATCTACTCGCTGCTGCTGATCTCTGTTGTGTGCCATCTGCACTGCTACCAACTCCACTTTGCGTTGTTCAGACTTTGGCGCTTCTAGCCAGAGCAACTATTTCCCGATACTCCTCGGCACCATCTGACACTAGTCCATCCTGCTGCCACAAAACTGGGTTCTCGTAGCAAGGTATTGATACAAGAAGTGGACTCCTCAAGGGTCCTGCCTAGCTCTTTCGAACTACAACTCTAGATATCCCCACCTCCCTCCAGAGGGCCTCAACTCTCCTTCTCCTACTCTGCATCAGGGTTTTCAGGTCTTTTTTGGCCCAACCTAGGGTTTTTAGGCCTAGGCCTTCCCTCCTAGGGTAGCTGTAGGTCGTAGCCTCCTAGGGCCTTTCAACCTCCTCTCTAGGCTGCACGACAACCCTTAGGGCTTGCCGTGGGTGTGTTTGAGCCCCTCCTCCTCTTCCATGGCCTTACTTGGCCTCTTGTCCCTAGCCATTGCCTCCTTCAACATTTCGCTCTCCCCTTTGGTCCTCTTCCTAGTCTCATTTGCCTCTCTTCTATCCTCGGTTGCCCTCTGAATTTTCTGGACCGAATATTGGCGAGTTTTACAGGTGAAACTAGCTCAAAGTTGGTGTTTTCTGGTGCCAAGTACATTGGAGAATTTTTTTGGCAACTTGGGCAAGTGATTTACAAGGCCTTGGGCCTAGGGTTTGATCTGTAAACCCTTGTTCTCTCACTGTTTTGCTACAAATTTAATAAATCTTTCATAACAATGACAAAATTCATGATTAAGTGCCATAAAAATCATATCTAAGTAGTCCAAACACACTAAAAGTTTCATGGTAAATTTTTGCTAATTGTTTGGTGACTTGGGCATTATTTATTGAGCATATATCTAAATTGTTTAGTAACAGAAATATAATCAGTAGATCATATCTGATATAAATCTGAAGATCACATCTTAAAGGGCTTAGAAATCAAAATTTTCAATTTGGCAAGCTTGTTCTAGCATTTGGCATTTTTTGGACACAATTTCGCACACACTTTCACATTGGTAGCTCACTGTTTGCATATCTTTCTTACTGCTGTTAATAAGTGTTTCCAGATCTGATATATCTCTGAATACTTCATCATAAGAGGGTTAAGTAGCTCATATAGTTGCTTAGCAAGTCATTGGGCATCTTGCTTAATATTTCTTGGATCTAGAGTATATACTTGCTGCTGTCTTAAAAGTTTATAAGTGCTCATGATTTTTTGGTGCTCTTGTGAAGAAGCTTGTCTAAGCATTGGTTATTTGAAACCTAACACGTTTTTTTCTTGTAAGCCTATTCACAAATTTGCACTAAATAAGCGCAAACACATCACATCTTTAATACTCTAATCTTGTTTAAGTCACTTTCGGCGTTGAAATATCTTTAACATTTAAGTGTCTCTTTCTCTTATGTATTTTAGCTTCTATTTGGCATTGTCTAAAGAGCATGATCTTCGCATTATCTTACATAAGTATTATTGGCATAAGATTATTTGGGTAATTGGCATCTTGTGTTCATTTGCTAATTGTTAAGTGAATAACTGCTCTTAATTGCTATCATTAGTTAAGCATCTTGTTGATTGATACATTGTTTATATTGGCACTTATTAAGTTGGCACATTTTTGGTTGAAAGATTGTTTTATAATTTATCATTAAGTACCCTTGTCATAAGAAGCTAATTATAACTTAAGTAGCAATCTCAACTCAAGGTTCACTCACATCCTTTGCATAAGCATTCTAGGCCTAGTTGCATTAATAGATTACCTCCAAGCATAAGTTTGGTTGATAGACTTCTAGGGTCACCCTTCACATCTAGCTTGAGGGGATTGGCAACTCTTCGGTGGTTAACACGGTGACTTTGTAGTGGTTAGAGCCATAGTGTCTTCAGCGCTGGAGGCATCGAGTGATAGGAGCCTAACAAAAGGTACCGTTAATCAAACCTTTGCTTGCTTATTGTTGGCCTCCTTCCCACAACCTTCCTTGGAGTCTAGCTTCAAAACAGTTAAGGGAATGTCATACTAAGATTAGGCGTATAACTTAAAATTAACTAAGATCCTTGCATCACACTTAAATCCTAGGATTTGCATAGCATATAGGATAGTTAATCATTTAAGCAACGGTTGTCCGTCTGATTACTTGGTCTTAATTTAATAATAAGCAAGAGTTTTGACTCCATAAGGCATTGGTCTCATATTTAAATTTAGTCTAATCCTTAGGATCTTGCTAAATTTAACCAAGTAGCTAGGCCACTCAATTGTGTGTCCCGGACTTGTTGGATACCAACTTGTCACTTAATAAATTGGTTAACACGGTGACCTTGCAGTGGTTAGATCCATAGTCTTTTCAGCGCCGGAGGCATCGGGTGATAGGAGCCTAACAAAAGTATTGTTAATCAAACCTTTGCTTGCTTCTTGTTGGCCTCCTTCACACAACCTTCCTTGGAGTCTAGCTTCAAAAAGATTAAGGGAATGCCATGCTTAGATTAGGCGTATAACCTAAAATTAACCAAGATCCTTGCATCACACTTAAATCCTAGGATTTGCATAGCATATAGGATAGTTAATCATTCAAGCAATGGTTGTCCATTTGATTATTTGATCTTAATTTAATAATAAGCAAGAGTTTTGACTCCGTAAGGCATTGATCTCATATTTAAATTTAATCTAATCCTTAAGATCTTGCTAAATTTAACCAAGTAGCTAGGCCACTCAACTGTGTCTCCCGGACTTGTTGGATACCAACTTGTCCTTCACCTTCACATTTCCATAGGGACTACCCCCCATATCTTGTTGTTGGGAGACAACTAGAATGGAGAGCTCGGGGATCATGGCGACAATCCCTGATTTGAGTCGTTGTCGCAGTGCTTGTACAATTTCAATGACAACAATATGTTGATAAATTGATGACCTACATCCCTCTGCCAAATGAAACATCCAACATCCCTTACATCTAAGGGTCCTTGCTACACTATGTCCCTGACTAAAAATATTACTTCATCAATAGGATACCAACTCATGATCTCCCACCAATCCATCCTGTGGGAAGGATTGGATGCATAGGCACCTGTATATGGAACAAGTCCCCTATGATGCACTGTGCCCAACTCACGTAACTTTGTCGGGTCAATCAACAATATCCATCTAGAAAATCCTGCTTCTCTCCCTATAATGGGCAAAAGTGGGCAAGCTGTGTTGCAAACCCTGTCTATGTACTCCTAAAGGCGGCTGCTACCTTAAAGTATTGTAGCTCTACTAACTACCATTGCATCTATTTGTACCTTATCAATGTGTAGGCCTAATTATGTATGCAATACCATCTCCAAAAGATCCTCCCTCATCTGACCAAAAACTCCATGCTTCTCCAGTCTACCAACGTCCTGCAAGACTAACTTGTCAGGCTCCAACACTTGATGACAAATGTCTGCAAGTACTACCACCTTGCTGGTTGTCTGTACATCTCTATGCTCCTCATCAATGATTGGTCCAAAAGGTGACTGCTCATCCTCTTCCATCTCGAGCCCAACACGAGCCACCAATTGGCTCTCCACAAAAGGATCATCATGCATACTTTGCATATCATCCTCCTTAGCTAACTCATGCTCCTTCATATGCTGCTCATGTTGAATCGTCATTGATGACTCATCACCCTGAATGTCTCCCATAGGGTCCACTGACGGCTCACCATACACTTCGGATTATATATCTGGCTTGCTGTCAACAACTCCATATGATTGCTCATGCTCCTCAGAGGCATCCTCGTATGAACCCATGGACTCATCCAAAGAAGAATCCTTATCTTGGAAGTCAGAAGGAATCTCTTGCTGTACCTCTACCATCTCCTCCACATCACTCAAGCATGAGTGGTTAGGTCCCCAAGGTTCTTTGTAGATGAAGCAAAGAACCTTCCTCCTCAACTCATTCTCGCTGCATGGTAGGTCACCACAAATCCACCGCAACTCTTCCTAGGTCAACTGTCTCCTAAACAACCCAGTGTTCTGCTTAACCAACCTTTCGGCTAGTTCATAAGAAGCAGGTGAAACCAACTATTCCTCTTTCCAAAACCAACAATTTAGATTGCAACCTCCTGCAAATGGCATCATGGCCTCCCATACACGAGGACATAATGGATTACATGTGTGTTATGACTGTGTCGGGATGATGTTTCCTAATGTTGAAGAAGCATTGGAGCATTAGCAAGATCAAGTCGTCACACTCCAGCTCAAACATGAGGTCATACGATCTGACCAAGGCCACGACTTCTAGAATTTCTAGCTTCTACCCAAAGGTAGGGCCCTCACTTTTATCCAAATTCTGAAATGTCTCCACTATCAGTCTGAAGACCCTCGTCATAATGGTATCGTTGTAAGGGGGTATAGGTGCGATTAACATCATGATACTACTAAGACAAAAGGAGATTGGAGATTAATTCCTATACAAGGGTGCTCCAAATACTTGTATCGTACTAAGGCAAACATGACTAGCTTGGGAACCCAAATTAAGTTTTTACCATCTGATTGATGCACCTCGGAAGGAGTGAAGCAAGTTTTTCCAGCTTGAGAAGGGCTTTTGTTGTAACCTCCATGAAACTCAAGTTTGTCCCAAGTGCATAAATTTTGGGTCCCAACTCATGTTTTTTTTTATGGCTGCTCTTGTTGTAGCATAGAAAGTATCTCCTTGGAAAGAGTTATCTTGATTATTGTTGTTAGTTTATTAAGGGAGTTTATGAAGGTTTGATCCATGTTTTAGTTGAAGATTGACAAGTACATCAAGTTGTTTTATACATGATTTTGAATGACAACATCAACAAAAGTACATAGTAGTAGCTGAATCAATACAAAGAGCTCTCACAACACAAGCACTCTTTTGTGACAAGATGCATGCAATCTCCTAGTAGCATACTTAGCCATACTAGGACTCAACTCATGACAATAAAGACTAATAGCAACTTTAAAAGGTTTGAGCAATTATACAAGGCTTACTAAGATGCTATAGTAGCGTTACAAAATGCATATGTAAAAAAGCAACAACATGTATGAGGGATCTTAGCAATCCAAATAATTCCTACCACTAATGCTTAGTCAACACACATCTATAGGGCAATCTGTTTAATAAATCTGATCAACTTTGTCATCTTAGACTGGCATTTGACAGAGGTCAGCAATACTAACAAAAATAGTAGTGTGGGCACTTGGGAAATGGATGGCTTGTCCAATGACACAATCTTTAATGATTGTTGTACTCAATTCTTTTGGGCACCGTAATGTATCAACTAGGCATTTCTTGGTACTATTTGGTGCCTTGGTCTAGACAAAATGAGTAATAATATGTCCTCCCTTTGGTGCCAAATCTGAATCAACAATATGATAATACGCTCAACCCTCAATATGAGTTAAGCTCAAACTCTTTTACCTAGGAAATACAACCAGGTTGAATACTTGAACTTGTTGCAGCACTGAGATGAATATTTTGCCTTTGTCCCAACAACTCGATCAACTATAGGAGCATTGGGAAAACTCGTCCTTCTCTTTGACTAAGAAACTCAAAATTCAAGAAGACTTCCAACCAAGAATTGAACACGACCACCCTTCAAACAACAACTAGACGATCCTCTGAGATGGAGACAATAGCTATAACAAACCTAGGCTGGCAGTGTGATGCTAAACCTGGAGCGAATTTGTAAATACTACTAAATCCAAGATTCCAAACAGAGTACTCGACCTTCTTTTATACTGTCTGCGGTAACAACCGATTCAGCGAACACATTCTCTTCTCATTAACTCTGTCACAATAATAATAACAATTACCAGTGATACATTAATTTTCTGAGATTGATTTGGTAGTCTTAAACAAGTATTCGACCCTTCTATAGTGTAGAACAATTCGGCACTTGTGACAATTGTTGATACTCCAAAAATAGTGTGGCCCTCTCCCCAAATATGCTCAGATAACAGAGCAAGGTTCTCGGCCTCCTAGAGCAAGGGAACACAACTTCTCCAACAAGGTTCGTCCTTCAATTTGGAGGTATGCTCAGTCAACATTGAATATAAATATTATTTGAGGAATCACCGCCTCAGAGCTTCATGCGTAGCACCTCCATCAACCTCTCCACTGGCAATCTCATTAAATAATACCGACCTCTAATTGCATAGATGTGTATTACAAGTAGTTGTTGATCTTGAAAATCAAACCTCTCGCACTTTGGATTGACTCTTCATTTTGCATCCAATACAAATCGACACGCATGCGATGAATGCAATCTATTCATTAGAAACATATTTGACTTTGAAATCAAATGAACCTTTGCACACACGTATGAGCAGGTGCAAGAATCAACGAAACTTGCAACCTGCCTTTGATTGGGATTTTTTTCGTGGTGAGATTTGACTTGCCGTGGAGAGGTATTACAACCAAGAATTCACCCCTTTTTGATTTTAGTGATCAACATGGCTTTGCATTGTCAATTCTCAGCCTGAGTTGAATTGTCAATCCTTGACCAGAGTTGAGTTGATCTCCTTCCCAAAAACGCTATCACTGACTAATAAATCTTGAAATGTGTTAGGAAGTCTCATAAAAGTTGGTCCTTTAGAAATAAATATTTCGCCTCCATATTAGCAATGCGATTTGACTTAAAAAAGGAAAAAAATTAACATGTTGCCGTTTTTAAACATTTAACTCTCAATCTTTTAGAAATAATTCAGCCCACAAAGAGACTTAAAATAAAAATGCATTCGGCTTTTAACATGTCAGCCACCATGAATTTTGAATCCTAATATCGGTGGAAAAACGAATGCCCGACCTCATCCTTCACTTGGCATCCAAAAATCCAAAGTCTTCGTCCCTCTAAATTATGGTCTTAATTCTTTGCCTTCAAAATAACATTAGGCCTTAATAAAAGAGTCGGCCCTTTCAAAGATTTCCACTGCGCTAGAGAAAACTACGATTTTGTCACACCAATATTATGCAACCTACATTATAGAGGCTATTTTGTCAATCTTTTATTAAAGATGTGACAATATGACAAATGGATCAACAAAAATGTTCTTCAGCGACAATCTGGCTTCTCCAACAATGGTATATTTTCCATAATAAAATTAACTTCGACAAGTAAAAGCTCGAGCTTAGCACATGAATTGATCTGCAATAAACCCTCAGGCTGGCAGGGTGCATAACTCTGATACCACTGTAATATCACAAACAGGTATTTTCATTAAAATTTCATGAGGGTTTTAACTTTGCACAATTTTACCTAGAAACACAACCAAAGCACCGATAATTTTATAAAACAATGAACCTAGAAATTATACAATAATCTCATTAAAAATATCACAACATGAGGAACAATGAGAAATGCAACAACAATAACAAAATCCAACTTTATTATATAGAAATATATGCCAATACAATCGCTGGAAATGACCTTCCACGATATGCTATAATGCTGATGCCAACTTTCAAACTGAAATAGGAAATCAATCACTACACTTGTGGATTCTGAATGAATCCATCAAGGGAAGATGGGTTATTGCCCACTCTAACTGAATCACCTAAGGGTTTCTGTCTTGGGGCTGCTAGAGTAGAGAACTATGTTCTCAAACCTCTCACACAAAGACAATGCACAAATCTAAGATGTCCTCAAATGGTCTCCACCTCCTCTTTTATAGATCTCATGGACTCCTCTAGAAGCCTTATTTTATTATTATTTTAATCACTTAGTGCATTTTCCTTATTATTTTTTTTAATTTTAATTAAAATACCCTTTTGATTTAGGAAAATGGTAAATTTGCCACCATCCCTCCTTAGGGCACTGGAAGTCACTTCCCACCATCTCATCTTGTAGATCTTCTCGATCTCGTTCCAATGAGCTATTACACTAAGGTGTTCCGTCAAGTATTCCTCTGAGAATGCCACCTTAAGCGTAATTAATTGAGTTAGCCCAATAATAACACTATTTTTTGAAAGTTGTAAGAATGCAACAGAACGAAAGACAAATTGTGCGGTGATGGAATGTGCCAAGCGAATGTTGTCAGACTCCATAAAACTCCTTAAAACCCCATAAAGCTCCTTTATAAGCCCCAATCAAACAACAGTCAACACAAGTGTATTTATATATGCTAACTCAGTTTTGTTAAAGTTTAAGTGGTCACTGAGCTACCACATGGGACAGTTCTTGTCTCCCACTAACAGCGAGTCACAAGAGGATACGGAAAGCATGTCTGGCAGCCCATATGCACAGCTACTTCACCCTTCACGCTGGCAGCTTCTACAATAGTTCAATGCAAAGAGGGAGGGATTTGCGTTCAATGTACAGTGGTGTCTTCACACGACTATGGTTGAAGTTTTGTTGGAGAATATTCTCCTTTTTCAGCTCTTATGCTTCACACTTGGCAACTCAAATGAAGGATTGGAATTTGGCACATGGGCATGAGGAAATTTGGCTTCTACACTTGGCATTTGGAGCTTCTATCCACAAATTCGAATTTGCCTTGTGACTTCCTTCCTCTCACCACTTGACATTTGGTTCTACATTGGGATTGGCTCCCATTTGCTTCTTTAAATGAGCTTTGGCTCTCATTTTTACAAATTTAAAATGAGCTATTGTGCTTGGGGAATCGTTGCTCTTATGTATACTTATGTTCTATTGCAATAAAAGACTTTGGGGTTTCACATATGAGGTGTTGTTCTTCTTGAGCAAGGTAATATCTTGATCATTGTATTTTATTTTGTACTTATGCTATTGTGTTCATTAATTTCCATTATGCTTTTACAGATTTGTTAATGTGCAACTATCTCACAGTGGAATTTGGTTTTGACAGTTTACTCTAGATAAAATTTTAGTTGATTTTCCAATAAATCACTAAGATCTCTTTATCATTGTATTTATTTTAACCCATGTGGATCTAATGTTTATTTGATGTTGTGTAGACACATCTCTTGGTTCAAGCCTCAAGCATGGGGAAATTCTTGGAGGAATCATCCTGCTCTTGAGCAAGTTCATTGAAGAAGCCGCATTTGTCATCTCCCAAGGCCTCAACTTACGATTTTGTGTTGCAGGGATTCTTGGCTTTTAACTTGTGTTTAAAAATCCAATTTCAATTTAAATCAATTTTCTTGATTTCTTTTGCTAATATCGATTCTATTTCGCTATTGAAGAGCATGTTGAAAATTAGGAAAGAATTGAAGTTTTGCTCCAATTCGTTAGTCTAAATTTTGTAGATTATATTTGATAACTTTCCTCTTTGTTTTACACTAAGTTTGAGTGTGAATTTTGCCGAAAATTCAGATCTATTGATGGACTATGCTCACCTTTTGTGTTGACAGGATTGAGGAAGTGAAAGTTTCAAACTCTTAACTATTTGTTGTAGGACCCCAAGAGCACTTGAGGATCAACTTTAGGGAGGCTGTGGTCAATCTTATATGCAACAAATTAGCTTGGCCGTGGGCCTTTGTGCACTTGTAATTTTCAGATTTCAAGAGTTGTTTCATGGCCATTGTGGTTGCCACTTCTTGGAAGGAGATCTTGGTTCTCATAGATTTCTATTTTGTAATTGCCTTTTCCATCTTTTGGGAAGCCTATTAAGGGGCTTTCTATTCATTGTAAAAAGATAATAAAAGATCTATTTTCCTTGTGGGAGCTTGGGTTTTACCCATGGCATCCCTTCTCTCCATATAGGGAGAGAAACATGTGGGTGAATTAACTTTTGCATCTTCTCGTTTTCCATTTTAATTGCATGCTTAAAATTTACACAACCTCACTAATCACATTTTTATTGTGTTCAAATAAGTTTGCTAAAATTCAACTTAATGTTTTACATTCTCCATTTTATATGTTGATTTGAGCTACAAACTTTTACTTTAAACAATCTACTCTTCACATGTTCATTAACTTAATTTTCGATAAGTCATTTTAATTTCATATTGCAAATTCAAGTTCATTTCTTTTGCAAAGTTAATCAATTTTGAGTTCACTTAATCATAAGCATTGTTATTTACTTACATGGAAGGCATTTCTCAAGTTTTATTTGCTTTTGTGTAAATCACAAAACTATCATAAGACAAAGCAAATATTTTTCGCAAATCCTACATGTGTATTCAATCTTGTGTTTAAGGCAATTTCTATCATTTACTTAACTTTTGCAAATTTACTTGCATGACATAGTAGAAATATTAAACTAGTTGCATTTTACAAGCTTCCAAAGCCTCATTCAAACTTAACCTCCGACTTAAGTTGGTTGTATAAACATTTAAGGACCCTCTAGTTCTATTGACTCCTCACTATGAGATCCGAATTTTCAGACGAGGGCGAGGGCTGAGGATTGGAGTTTAATTGAAATCTTTCTTTTAGAGTTTAACCAATAAAATCAACCAAAAAACACATTTACATGATCATTTTACTTTGCTTGCAATTTTCCATTTTTTTTTTGTCTTGATGTGTTTTGAGTTTCATTTGCAAATATCATTCTTTTCATTTCGAGAAGCATTTATGATGCAAATATTGTGAGTCCTTCACTTTTGCAACAATTTTAATGTAGTTCTATTTCATGTTATTGCTTTGATGATCATTATGCTCATGAGTAATTGATGTATCTTGTTATCTGGGGCATTCTCTTCCAAAGTACTATTTCCTTCATAGTTGCAATTGGTGTTCATATGCTTATTCTGGCCTAACATTTGAATTGTCTATCATTGTATCTTGATTGCATTTTTTGAACAAGCTATTGTTATTTACTTGAATGCATTGGTCTATACTTTGGATATATCATTGAAATTTGTGCATTTATATGCTTGCTTAATTCTTGGAAACAAGTTTTTTTTGACAAGTAATCCAAATTAACTTTCCTCCTAGAACCTCAAATCACTTTTAACTTTTCATTAGGGACCACACCCCTTAGGTAACCTAGGAGATAGCTTAGATGGAGAGAGTCGGGAATAGTGTGACAACCCCTTCTCTTAGATCCCTGCCACCAACCAGTCTTTGTGGGGTTGAAAGATTTTTCTCATTAACCTGTAGGTAGGTGTAGGTGGCAGGGTCAACACTGCTGATCCGAATCTATATATCAAGGTCGTGAATAATGAGCCAGTCATTATTCTACTACATGTGGATGATCTATTCATCACTGGTGTAGAACAAAGAATTCAAAAATGCAAGAAGACATTGGCAGTTGAATTTGAGATGAAGGATCTAGAACTGATGCATTACTACCTAGGTCTATAAGTATGGCATAGACCTAGGGAGATATATTTGGGGCAAGGAAAGTACATCATCAAGTTATTGCAAAAATTTTGGATGATGGACTCTAAGCTGATGGTTACTCCTATGATCACCAACCTCAAGAAGTTGAGGAGTTCCAACTCGAGTCTTGTGGATCCTACCTCATATCATAAGTTGGTGGGTTCTTGTAGAACCCTTACCAAAACAAACCTCCAATTGACATAATTTGACAATATCGAAGGCCAAAATTAAGAGATTGATGCTTTAAAGCAACATTTGTCAAATTTAATTCACAATGCATACCTGGCTTTCGCTTTTAAAGTTGATCCCGGGCTACCATTGCTCCAAATTCGTTCCCGTTACAAAAAGGCCAAAACCTCCCTACCAAATTGGGTACAATATCAGTACCAAGCTCCAAAGTACTTCAAAATTTGAAGTAATTTGGCCCTTGTGCCCAAAAGATTCAAGAACATTGAGGCTCTTCTTCTGTCTCTTCTCTAGTAAATTCCTCCTCTCGTTCTCTGTTTGTATAAGAACAAAAAATACTTCCCTTCTTTTGTCCTCCTCGATTCTCTTATAACATCTCCAAAACCCCATCGTCTTCCACTCCTTCCACCATCTCAACATTCACCACCCATCTGCTTTCCCTGCACATGTCCTGTTACGTGGAACATGAATCATATTTAGAGGCAGTCATCTCTCATTTTAGTACCACTGTTTGGTTAAATTGATTTTGGTTTAGTAGACTAGTTTAATCTTTATATATTATTTAGAAATTTATTCAATGTTATGTCATTATATTATCTAGTTTATTTTCCTGATATATATAATTTTTTTTATAAATAAAATGTATAATTATGTTAGTTAATATAAAAATGTTATTTATTTTAATTTTACTTTTATCTCATACAATCCTTTCTAAATATACATATATTTTGAATAGTACTTCAATTGGTTTCGTATTTTAGGGGTGGTATATTAGTGCCCCTCTCCACATATTCATTATGTTCTAGTGAGTTATGTTTTTACTTAGTACTTCAATAATTAAATCATTACTCTATACTTAGACATTTTCCAATATCAGCTAATACATATACTAATGCGATATATGCGATGCATGCATATGTAGCTATCATATGCATGCCTCGTATGCATGCTAATATTTCTATGCTACTCGTGAATCAAGATGGGTTGTTATAGTTCCGTGATGTATTTGCTAAATACTAGGCCAAATATATGTTTTGCAGTAAACATTCTTAGTCAGTTTTAATTGGAGCCTCGTCATGATAACTAGATAACTGCCAAACATATATTGAGGTATCTTCATGGAATATACATCATTGCCTAAAGTATGCTAGTAAAGAGGTCAAGCTAATTGGCTTCATAGACTCTGATTCGGGTGGTAGTGAGATCGACGGAAGGAGCACTACCGGAGGATGCTTTAGTCTGGGAGCTGCTATGATCTCATGGATGAGTAGGAAGCAAGATCCCGTTGCATTGAGTAGTGTCGAGGTAGAATATGTTGCTGCATGTGTAGTAGGAAAAGAGGCTGTTTGGTTAAGGAAGCTTCTGATGGATTTGTTCGAAATGTCTCTGGGTCCTACTGTGATTAACTGTGATAATCAAAGTTGTATCAAGATGTTTGGAGATCATGTGTTTCATTTGAGGACGAAACATATCAATAATAAGTTCCACTTTATTAGGAACTTGGTGCAGGATGGGATCGTGAAGTTAGAATATGTTCTGACAAACGAACAGGTAGCAGACATATTGACAAGGGCTCTTCCTAATAAGAAGTTCGAATATCTAAGGAACCTACTGGGTTTGGTAGATATGGGTGATTGTATTGATGATAAAGAAATGGAAGAGATTTGTTGAGGCTTTGTGAGTGAAGCATGGCCTTGGGAGAAATTAGGCCGACACCCTATGTTGATGTCAGGAATCCCGGAATTGAAAAGGTGGTGTTGTTTATTGAGCTCGGTTTTGGATACACACCCGTATATTTGGGTTGGTGGTTAACAAGTAAACTTGATGGTACCTAGAGGGGCTGAAAGCTTGAGTCCACCTTAGTCCCACTTGGATAGATTGCCCTGGTTAGGAATCTAGTCCATGGCATTTCGGTGGCTAAATTGTTGAGTGACTGGTTGGATAGATTTCACTAGTTAGGAATCTAGTCCATGGCATTGCGGTGCCTAAAGGTTCTTCATGTTTTGATCTAGTTTGAGATTTTCCATTGTATTTGTACTTTATGAATACCTCCCTAGTTAAGAGGGAGTGTTGGAAAAAGTAACTATGTTCGGTCTTCAATAATGTATTTGAGTCATTATGTAATGTACTTGTCAAAAGAATAAAGAAAATAATTTTTATTATTGTAACAATGGCTTATTAAAGCATGGGTTTCATGCTTGGGTCATCATTATATTAGTCAAAGTCCCCATTGTGCACTCCTAGGATTAATATTGAGTTTATAGAGTCATTGTAGATTCGAAGAGACCCTTCTTGGGCTTTTGGATCATGCAAAAAAGTTTTTTATCAAGTCAAATATGAATTATGTGTCCTCCACATCATGTCGGCCTAAGGAAGATCAAGTTGGCCTAAGGACCCCCATTCGACCTATAAGAAGCCTATATCTTGAAGGAGGTCGAAGTCATTTGGAGCACTCACACACAAGCAAGTTCGATATCTGAGCTGGTGAAGTGCAAAGTCTGTTGCCGGGAGGATGAAAGAAGTGCGAGTTTGGGGGAGTCTCTGGAGGAGAAAAATCGAACTTTTGGTGCCTCTCTCTCTCTGTTTCATGGTCTGGGTTGGGAGGTCAAAGTCTCCTAAGATTTCGCTGTTGTCGTAAGTTGCATGTTGCTAGAAGCTACTACCTAGTCGAAGTTGTTGGAAGAGGTCGAAGATCTTGTAGGCTGACATGGTGTGCAGGGAAAGTCTAGTCTTGGTCTAGGGTAAAGATAGTATCAAAGAATATTATTCAAAAGGAAGAATTATCTTGATTGGGTTTTCCCCTCGAGTGCGGTTTTGCCGTGGCATGTGCCTATATCTTGTGTCTCTTGTTTTGTAATCTTCATGTATGTGTAATTGCTTGATGAAAGATAAGATAATAACGAAGTAAAAGAAGCCAACACACTCACAAGTAATTATCAAAAAAGGAGAATCAAACCCTAATATAATATCATTGATTTTCCAATAGGATTAATATCGTCCAACACAATGGGATCTAGATCAAGGTTCTGTTCAATATTTGGTTCCGCCTTAGTCGAAGGTTGTATTGCATGAAGACAAAATCATTTAACCGTTTTTGTTTCGAATGGTTTCTCTTCTTTGTGTATATGCACTCGAAAACAAGCCAATTACACTCGCAACCTGAAGCATTGCAAGTTTGGTTGAGGACTCTAATTGCAATCTTTTGCAATTGAGGACATTGGCTGCCAAATGAATGCCACCAATGTGCTGCAAAGAAAAAGACATTAATTAGTAACTTAGTTCATTCCATTACTTATTTACAAATTACAAGCATTTATAGATAATTTGAATTGTAAATTTGTAAACAATTTAACTTGAAAAGAAAAACAAATTGGAATTGCTTACCTGGTTGATCCACAACCTTGCCATCTTTGCCAAGTTTTTTCCAAAGGTACCAACTGCCATACTGAAAAGGGTAAGTTATTTATGTATTTCCAACTGGTTTGCATGGATAGGGGCTATGCGCTCCAAGCAATCAATCAATCCATCTCTAACCTCCCTATCCTGCAGATCTCCTAGCCTAGCTTTATAATGATACCTTGGGTTCAAAAAATAACAAGCTACATGTATAGGACGATGGAGTTGATTATTCTATTTGTTATCAATGATCAACCATACACGACCATATTTAGCTAACCTATGCTTGTAAGCTGCCTGTATCTACTCCTTTGCCTGATCCATAGCCTCATAAATGTAGCCCATGGCCATTTTTTCTCCATCCACCATCCTTAGCACCTTAACAAGGGGCTCGGTAATTTTCACAAGCTCTGCAGACCTTTTCCAAAAATAAATGTCAAAATCTTTCTTTTTGGTGTCTTTGCCATCTTGTCTATGAGCCCACCGAGATTTAGTCTAATTATCAGAAGAAAACATTTTCTGCAGGTTTTTTGTTTGTTTGTTGAGAATTGAGACATTAAAACGTGAGGAAGTGAGTTGCAAATCTCGTAATTGCAAGCCTAACAAGTTCTTTGCCCCCAATGTTTTTCCTCATTACGTTCAATACCGATGAGTGGTTGTAGATGTATTCTGCAATGCACTTGGCATGCTCTACAATGTTTTTTACCAACTCCACTTTGCCTATGTCCTCAAGCATGAGGCCTATGCAATGTGCAACACATGGAGTCCAAAATATGGTCTTATATGTGGACTCAAGCATCTTTCTCGCAAGAACACAGTTTGAGGCATTATCTGTGATGCCTTGCACAACATTCTGCTCCCCCACTTCCTAAATAATCTCATGCAAAAGCTCAAATAGAAGGGTTGCATCCTTCACCTTATCAGAGGCATCAACTGATCTCAAAAACATGGTTCCTTGAGGGCAAGAAACAAGGAAATTAATGATAGTGCGGTTCTTTCCGCCGGACCATCCATTTGGCATGATGGAGCAACTTGTTTTGAGCCATGATTCTTTATACTTAGCCAAATACTCATCAATGGAAGAAATCTCTTTTTGCAAAAGAGCTCCCCTCAAGTCATACGTATTAGGGCCTTTGAAGCCCTTTCTTGCAACTATAACAGAGGCCCACATAGCTTGGTAATAAGGTGAGCAAGCAACATTAAATGGGATATCTGCATCATACCACCATCTAGCATTGTATTGATAAGAAGTTTCTTTGCATTGTTTTTTCCAATGTTGATCCAAAGTGGGTTGACGACTTGGTTGGGAGGAAGTGGGATTAACAAAGGTAGTTGTGGCAATGGATGAGAAGTAACTTTGGATGTTTGTTCTCTTTGTTCCTTTAGATTGTTGGCCAAGAGTAGGAGGAACATAGTGAAAGGGGTCATTGGTGGAAAGGGATAGAAGAGGAGTCTTGAATCTCATAATCATCATACCCACTCTCTTTCATGGCTTCTAATAATTCCCCCTTCCTTGAAATTTCATCTAATAATTCTCCCTAGCCTTATTCTCCTCGCACTTTTCAAACTTGGAAAAGTATTCTACCCGAACAGGACCTAACACTTCATTTGGTGATTCACATGGGTTTACTTGGCCTCTTATCCCAGCGAAGTGCTGTTTTGATCTGAGAATACCCCCACGTCCAATAGGTTTATTGCAAAATTTGCATATCATTTTTCCATCAATCACATTAAAATGAGCCTGTGTAGTGTCCTTAGCTTTTGGTGCCATGTTGGCTTGAAATAATTAAAGTTTGCAAAGAAATCTGTCATTTAAAAAAAATTGCAGCTAAGAAAAATGGAAATCTAAGATAAATTTAGGAAAAGAAAGGCATATGTAGCCGACAAAATTTGATAGCATAGAACTAGAGATTTGATAACATAGAAGTTAGAACACATAAAAGAATTTAATATATGGACAATAATGAAATGAGGAATTTTTCAAGTGAAAATCCTTACTTGGAAATGCAAACTCGCTTCCTTAGCCTCCTCTTGAAGATGCCAACTCTACTAACAACTCCAAACTATTTCCAAAATAGCTTCAACTCCAATTCCAAGCCTCCAAGATGACTACTCCAACAAAAACTCAACACTCTCCAAGCTCCCAATCAAACTCGCAAAAACTCCAAATGAGATGTGTGAGGCAAATGAGGGGGGTGAGTTCGTTCTAAAGGCTTGGAGAGGGTGTTTTTGGAGGGAAACAACCCTTACTTTCTCTCCAAAACACCCAAGAAGCTTCCTAAACTACGCTGCGTGGGTCCGTTGCAACCTTGGCAATGAACTGGCCGATTTAGGACGAAACCGACTGGTTTGACAATAAATCAACCAGTGCTGTCCTAAACCGGTCGGTTTGGGCCATTTTTTGTGGATTTTGGGTGAAATAGGCCCTTAAACTGGGTTTTTTGTCTGGTTTGACTCGTTGCCCAATGACCTGGCTGGTTTGATCGATTTCCGGTTCAAGCTGGCCGACTTTTAAAACTATGCTCCCATTTGCTGCATGCTTGATCTTGTATATCCATTTGGATGTCACCACCGACTTTCCTTCAGGTCTTGGCACAATTTCCCATACATCATTTTTCATGATGGATTGATATTCTTCAATCATAGCATCCTTCCACACTTGTTGACTAGTTGCTTCTTCATATGTGGAAGGTTCTGCATCAATGAGATTAGTCATAAGAGCTGCATAACTAGAGAACCTCTTCGGTTTCTTCCTTTCTATGGATGTGCCATGTGGAGCTGCATGTCCTTCTGCTTCTTCCAAGGTAGATCTAAGCCATGTTGGCCTTTTCCTAATATGAGGAACAACAACTGGGTCTACAGGTTCACAACGCCCTTTTGGCTCTTTAGGATGTTTTGTAGAACTTGAACCTTCTTTCTTAGAAGCGTCATGTTCCTTGTCATCATTGGAGTCCATGGAAACTTTTTTAGACTTACAATATGCAACCTTCTCATCAAAGGTAACGTCCCGACTGACCTCAACCTGTCATTGTTCTAGGATGTAGATTCTATAAGCCTTTGATGATTCACTATAACCAACAAACATTCCTTTCTTTTCTGAAGTATCTAGCTTCTTCCTCTTATCTTTGGAAACATGAATGTAAACTGGGCAGCCAAAGATTCTCAAATGTCTAAACTTTGGCTTCTGCATAGTGAACGCTTCATCTTCCCAAATTTAGTGAGGACTTCTATTCTGAATGTATGCAACTGCTAAGGATGCATACATAGGCAGAGATTGGCAAGTGTTGATCATGCATGATAACCTTGACAAATTCTTCAATGAATACATTCTTTCTTTTTGCGACTCCATTTGGTTGAGGGTTATAAGGAACTATCAATCCCTCTTAATCCCAACTTCTTTACAGAACGCAACAAGTTCTTTTGAAGTGTTTTCTCCTCCGTTGTCAGATCTTAAAATCTTGATCTTCTTTCCTGTCAAGTTCTCTGCTTTAGCCTTGAATTCTTGAAACATGGCGAAGAATTTATCCTTGGTCTTCACGAGATAGATCCACATCTTAGGAGAGAAGTCATCAATAAAAGTTACATAGTATAAATAACGTCCAAGTGATTTAATTGACATAGGACCACATACATTAGAGTGAATCAAATCAAAAGTTTCTTTGGATCTACGATCACTGCTTGGAAATGACCTTTTGACATTCTTTCCAAGTGCACAACCTTGACATTCGCCTTCATGTTCTATCTGCGATTCAGGAACACTTGAAACTATTTGACTGAAAGCATCTAAGGCTCTATAATCAAGGTGAGCATATCTCTTATGCCATAGTTCAAATGGATTGATTTCATCATGTACTAAAGCTTGGGCTGGTTGACCTAAGAGTCTATACAATCTTCCTTCACGATTTCCAATAACTCTAGCATCATCTATAGTAGAGCCTTTGGGCCATACAAGTACTTTTCCATTAACAAATGCTACTCTATCTCCTTTATCTTCTAAACCTGGCACATATAGAACATTGCTGAGATGAACATTGTTACAAGATTCCAACTCAATGGATGTCTTCCCAATTCATTTGATTGATAGCTATGGTTGTCTTGAAGCTCTACCCTTTGTGATAATCTTCTTTCCATCATACTAGTGAGATTTACACAATCTTCCGTCATATGTCTTGAAGCACCACTATCCACAAGCCACATCTCATCATCATTGCAATAGAATCTGTTAGAGCAAAAAAGTAAAAGAAATCTTTGTCACCTTTGGATTTCTTTGGATGTTCATCAATATCTGCTGCTGAAACATGTTGTTTTCCTTTCCTCTTTCTATCATTGACTCATTTAGTGACCAAATTTGTGACAACAATAACCTTGAATTTTTGACATATCTTTCTTTCCTTGTGTAGCAGGTCTTCCTTTTGGTTTTCTATTTTGGAAACCAAACTTCTTCTTTTCTCCATTCTTCTTCTTGAAGCACGTTGCAAATGCTTGAGAATCTTCTTCCTTTCTATCTCTTGATATAAGCCTTTTTTCTTCTTGAGCACAAAAGGTCCATAGTTCTTCAAAAGAGGGAACTTCCTTCCTGCTACTTATACCAGCAGCAAATGCATCTCATGATCTAGGTAGTCCATTAAGTGCTATAGTCGCAAGTTCCTTCTCAAAGATGACTTCATCAATTGCTTGAAGTTGGTCCCTTAGTTGAGAGATTCTTACAAAATATGAGGTTACAATATAATCATTTGTCATCATTACATCATGAAGTGTTGAAAATAGAGTTGCGGTTGGAGTTTTTATTGGAAAAATCAGAGGAGAAATTATTTATTCTCTAACGGTCCATGTCAACCTCAAATGGACAAGTCAGCCCCACCACTTGAAGACCACCTCTTGACACACATATAAATTGGTATTCGTTAAACCTCATTGGGCATCATCACATCACATATTGATTGGACCAATCACAAGGATATCTGTCCATACGTGCGAGGAAGAAGAAGAATTATCTCTGTGTTGACTAGCAAGTTCTGACCTTTATTGACCAACTTTGACTTGACCAGATTTCTGTTGTTTGATCGTGTTATTGACTGAGGTTTGGAGGTCGAATATTCTATGGTTTGACTGAATTCTCTGTGGAAATTGTAGGACCAAATTTTGGCCCTTTAACCAAAATCCTTAGGCTGAAATTCAACCCCCTTGTGCATACTTTGACTGTGAGCAAACACTAACTTATTCTCTCTCATTTGACTAGTTTTGACTTGACATTTATTGATGTCAAAGGTTGGCATTTTTACTGGAATATTCTAATGTACAGTTGATGAATTGAACTCTCTCTTATAAAAAAAAGATTAATGAGTTTTCCCCCATGTGGGGTTTTGTCCCAAGAAATTTTGGTGTCTTCTTGTTTCATTGTTACTGTGATCTCTATTACTCTATTGAAGTTAATGGTTGAAATTTTCATGTATAATTGCTTAATGACTGGAATGCTTTAAAAGAAGTCACATTGTGTCATTGGAAGTAGTTATTAGTTTGAAAATTGTTCTAGTCTTGTTTGGAACTAGAAAATCAACATGGTATTAGAGATTTGGTGAAGGAAAAGAGCATTGAGATCCTACATCTTTTGTCTTGATTGATCATCTTCACCATGAATTCCTTCATGAAGACAAAAAACAAGCTTGAAGGAGCTACAAACTTCACAGCATGGAAGACTATAATTGACCTTGTTCTTGCAAGGCATAAGGTCTTGGGTATTGTGAAAGGAAAGGTTATTGAACCAACTGATCAAGTAGGAAAAGGCAACTTTCAAGAAGATGACATATTGGCTATGGGCATCATTGTGGAATCAGTTAGAGATCATTTAATTCCTTGTATTGCTGATCATAAATCTTCCAAGGAAATGTATGAGGCTCTCACTAGATTATACACCATCAACAATATTAGTCAATCTATATGTTTAAGGAATTAGCTTCGTGATGTTAAGATGACAAAGAATGATATAGTGGCATCATATTTCATAAGAATATCTCAATTAAGAGATCAACTGAAAACTATTGAAGAAGAGGTGCCTAATAAAGAACTAGTAGTTGTAGCACTCAATGGTCTGGCTGACTCTTGAGATTCTTTTGCATCAAGCATTAGTGGTAGAGAAACTGCCCCTCCCTTTGATAAACGATGGGCTACTTGCACTCAAGAAGAATCTAACTCTGATAAAGTATGGGCTGCTTGCACTCAAGAAGAATCTAAGTTCATATCCAATGGAAAGATTCCAAATCCAAGTGAAGATTCTCAAGCTTTTGCAACCCACTCAAAGAATAACAAGGGAAGAAGAAATTTTGGAAGATTTCAAAGAAGTATAGGAAAAAGACCCGCTCCAAGACTTGCTCTAGGAAAACAGGAAAAGGACCTGCTCCACATAGAAGACCTCCTCCTCCTTCTCAGGAAAGAAGGGACATGTCAACTGTTCAATGTTATCATTGCCAAGCATTTGGTCACCATCAAAATAGGTGTCCTCAAAGGAATGATGATCAAAAAAGGAAAGCGAAGCAACATGCTTTTGCAATTGATCTTATTGAACCCCCATTCAAGAGGAGGTCGAGGAAGAAAGATTTTGATGATGATAATGATTCCTTTAATTCTGCTTTTACAGGTTCTATTGTAGGTCATGACGAAATTTAGTTGGTGGACAATGGTGCCTCTAGGCGCATGATTGGAAGTCGTGATAATCTTTCTGTTCTGGTTGAAAAGAAGATATCTCAAGGGGTGGAGCTTGGAGATAATAGCAAGCACGAAGTCGAAGGCATTGGTTCATCATCATTCCAATTGGAATCAAGAGTTCTAGTATGGAAGAAATATTCCTCCTTTGAATATGCCAAGGTCATTGGTGTAAGAATAGGAGGCCTATATCATCTCCTTGGACACTCAATTCAAGCCTTGATACACAACACCTTTGATCTTTGTGAACTATGGCATCAAAGGTACGCTCATGTTTATTAGAAAGCTTTGACTAGAATGAAAGATTTTGTTAAAGATGTACCTAAAATCAAGATTGAACATGATGGAGTTTGCAAAGGATGCACTCTTAGGAAAAATGTCAAAGGACAATTTACAAGCAACGATAGTAGATTTAAATGAATCATGGACCTTGTACATCTTGATTTTTATGAGTTATGTTTGACAAATCCTTGGGTGGTCATTCATATTATGTGACTTTCGTTGATGATTAGTCTCATAAAACATGGATTTATTTCTTGAAATATGTTGTTGTTGCGACAAACACCCTCCCAAATTTGGTCTGCTCTTGAATTCTAGAGCCTGCTGTGGATCTTGCAATCGTTCGTTCTATAATCACTTTATGGTCGATCGGTACTTTGTAAGTATTTTAGGCTTCTTCTTAGTTCGTAAGTGTCAAAGGCACCTGCACCTGCTCATACATGCTCAGTTTGCAACAAGCTCATGGGTGACCTCTTTTATGCAAGCTTGAACGTGCATACCACAAGTCCATCAAGCACACAATCATCGACAATCTCTCACTTTTGGTTGCGATTGTTCTTCTATTTCAGTGAGTTTTAAAGACTGTCACTTTTGCACACCTTTGCTTTTGCAAGTGTCACTTTCATGTTGAAAACTGTCGCTTTTGCTTGTTTTCACTTTAATAAGTGTCGTTTTCATGCTATCTTCATTCCAGCACGTGTGGCTTTCAATGTCGTTCACATTTTGCAAGTGTCGTTTGTACTTTCCTCTTACTGTCACAAGTGTCATCTTTTGAGCATGGAAAGCATCGCACATCGCACATATGTAATTTTGGTTTGTTTCAAGGGGTAACCTTGGTGCTAATGAGTCATTCTTATCATGTAGACATGTATCACACTCATTCCAAAGTTTCAAGCACTGTTGCACAAGTGTTGTGACTGTTGTCGCAAAGTGTACCTTTAGTGTTGCACTTGGGGAAAATTGTGTTGGAAACACTGAGAGGGGGGATGAATCGATATTTCTTTTCAATTGTTACTTTTACTAGTTAGATCACTTATATTTAGAACACAAAATGAACAATAAGAATAAATGCTTTTATTAATTTCTTTTTCAAAATAAATCAAGTACAATGTATATAGGGCTCCAACCCTAGATGAAGACACTGATCTTCAATCTCCCAGCCTCCAACCTGTTTCCAAGCACCAACTTGGACTTTTGTGAGGCTTCGACCTCTAGGGCATCGACCCTATCTTCTCAAAGGCACCAACCTTGTGTTTAGAGGCTCCAACCCCTAGGGCACCAACCCTTCTCTGGTACAGGCTCTGACTTGGGTTCTTGAGGACACCAATCCTCTAGGGCTTCAACCTATCCTCCAAGGCACCAACCTTGTCTTTTCGAGGCTCCAACCTCTTGGGCTCCAACCCACTGCAATACTTCATCAAGATATGTTTGGTAGTAACTCATGGCTCCCAATGTCTTCTTCAACGAGCTTTTTCAATCTTCAGCTATGCCTTCACTGAGTCTCCACGTCACGTCATCAATGTCAACCTTGATTTTTCAGATGGTGTGACCACTGCTCTTCATGTCACCCAAATACAATTCTCCAAGGTCACCTCATGATGGCATCATCATGGTCTTCAAGAATGTCTCCAATAGGCTTCAATAGGTCTTCATACAATGTCTTTCAACTAGTTTCTTTACCAACACTTCAAAAATCCTTTAATAATGCTTTGGTGATGTATCAAGCAAAGCCCAAGCTATCTTCACAACTTCTGCATACTAGACTTCAACTAGTCTGCTAGATTCTTAAGATTGTCTACAAAGTCTTCTCCAATATGCCTTTAATAATGTTCAAAGGGACTTCAAGAAGGTATTTGTAATATAATCCACTGTCTCATGTACTGGTGTATGCAACAAGGGTCACTGTCATTGACTGTAGTCTTATTGTCTTACTGTCATTTTCTTTACAAGAGTGTCATGTGTTGTTAGCAATCACTAGTACAGAAAAATATCAGTCACAAACACTCAACAAATAAGTATTCTGCTATAGGTGAAGGGTCTTATCACAAATCCGAGAAGAATCAAGGCCTCACTGTTGATAAACTTCCGGTCTGAGCTCTTAGTTCAAATGTCACAGATATGCACAAGTCTTTTCCACGAGTTGAGGTCTTGATCTCTACAGGTCTGCAACAAATATGAGATTTGTATCCTTCAAATATGATAGAAACACTCCTCCACAGGTCCACAAGAATTTCCAACTGATCAGATCCGAGAGATTTCAATTACATGTCCAAAATACTGAATCTCTTCACGGGTCCGAAAGATATAATACAGGTTTGTAAATAATATGAGTCTGAAATATGTATTCTTTAAATATAATACCAAGACTTTTGCACAGTCAGGTATGCAATAAGCGTCTCCTCAGATCCGCAAAACATCCTCTCGATAGGTCAGCAAAAAGTATCTCTAAATTCCTTCACGATTTAATTTTTCTGTGAGATGTAAGGTCTTCTTTTAAATGTTTGCTCGCTCTCCTATGACACTTGCTACACGGTTCTTCTTCAACGAGGTCAAATGACTTTTATTTATATACTCTGTCACTCTTCAAGAGACACGTCCCTTGGTTTATAAAGGTGAGCCGACAAGGAGTATTTGGAAGGAGGAAGCCGACATGTGCAGAGAAAGATATTTAAATACGTAAACTTGGTGTCCCTCTTTTTTTTTTATGACCTGTAGTCTCATACTATCCTTTATTAGCAGCATGACAAATTGAAGAGGACATGTCAAATATTGGTCTGCCATGTGATGTATCACACATGCATCACATTTGTCTGCCATGTGAAAGATGGATGATATAAGAACCATGCAAAAGACTTATCTGCCATGCGAGTGTTGTATCTCATCAAAAGATTTGTCTGCCATGTAAAAGGCCTTGTCTGCCATTGTATCATGTACATGCTACAATTATACATTGTCTGCCATGTATGGCCATACGAAACATGTATGCCATGTTTGTCTGCCATTAAACAAAGTAATTTTATGTACATGGTAATGGTATAGATGTATGATGTTTGTGTAGGTGTTTAGGAATTAAGATTTTAGAACTAATGTTTAGGATTTATAAAAACAAGTAGACATTAATATTTAGGGTCATAATGTCATCATGATATGCTTCATCCATGTCATCTTGATATGTATATTTTATGTGAAGTTAGCTTCCTTGTATCTGTATTTTTTTTTTAATTGCTGATAGAATGTAGTGTTTTCACCCTTGAATTTACCTTCACACAGTTTTAGTTTATGTTAATCTAAAGATTTGATAAGTGCACACTAAACTTTCAGTTTTAGGGCTAAGCTTTCTTCAACTTATCACCAAGAGCATATTAGGGCATCCTTTATCTACTAGGTTTTGCTTCAACAAAATCTAGAGCATCTTATCAACAATTCTACGGTTAAGGCATCATGTAGTATAGGGTTTACATCAACAATTCTAGGACTTCATCAACAATGCTTAGATTTTTGTCATCTTCAACATTGCAAGGATTTCATTAATGCACTTGGAAACATCATAGTTAGTTCCAGGACTTCATTAGTGGCTTGACATATTAATGGCATCATTAATAGCTTGACATCTTCATTAATGGCATCCTTATCAAACAAGAGGGACTCATCATGAGCAAGGACATCATCATATTATGCATCACAAGAATATTTGCCATCCCAATAATGCCATATTGACATCAATGACAACCTTGATTAACAAATTGTTGCAAAGTCGTCACATTGAGGGAAGTATGTTGTTCATGTGTTTTGAGTGATCAATGTTGAGTTGTCAATTGTTCTAAGTGTGTGATCATGCTCAAGTTTTGTCCTTGTTTACTTTAGCCTTACTGATCCTACACTTAGCCAAATCCAAAAAAGTGCATTCCCGAGCAACTTGATCTCACTCAGCCTTCTCGAACTACACACTGTGTAGTCTCATCCCTCAAGCTTGGACCTTGCTTCTTGGAACTGCGCAATGCATAGTTCTTTCCTTCCATAACTGCGCACTGTGCAATCTAAGTGCTCAGTCCCGACCATTGAGCTCTAGAATTGTGCAGTCTTTGCCTTTAGTCAGCCTCCTCTTGGCACTGCACTGTCTCAAGCATCAAGCCTTCAACTTGAGCTCTTGAACTGCACAAGCCCTTAGCCACTGCCCCTCCAAAACTGTGCAGTGGGAAACCTCAAGCCTCAAGCCTCTAGCCTGACCCCTTGAGCCCCTCAACTGCGTAGTTGTCTTGCCCTGGCCAGCTTGACCTGCGCATTACACAGTCTCAATGCTCAGTCCTGGCCCTTGACCTCATGAGTTGCACAACTGTGAAATCCTTGAGCCAATCTCTCAGCTTATCACTCAGTTCCAACTTAGTTAATGGCTGTCATGAAGCATGTTAGACTAGGGGTTTATTGAAATGATGTCATCTTATCATGAGTGGATTTTAGTTGCAGGTATTATATCATGTTATGACAGGATGGTGATGGAGGAGATGAAGAAGAAGACCCTTCTAGAAGACACCTTTGTCGCTACAAAGACAAGTTGATCAATCAGGAAAAGACAAAGGGACACCAGATAGAGATAACAGTTGGAGATTAAGATCATAGTGAAGACTCCCTACAGGCTTTATGGAGGAGGAAGAAGAAGAACATGTACTATCTTTCAAGAAGACATGAAGTCAACAACATAAAGAATGGCTTGACATTGCCATATCATTATGCAGTCTAGGTCATCAATGTCATGTCAAGATGTATATGAGTCATCATTTGCCACATCATTTATAGATTATGTAATTTCAACATGTGAGTAATGTAATGTAAAGTGGAAGTCCAAGACTCATCTATAGAGCGTGAACAGTGATGAAGGAGTCAAAAGGTCATAGAGAGGTCAAACAGTCATGAAGGTAGTCCAATATTCACGAAGGAGATGAATGGTCACCCCATTTGTTATATATACACCCTCATAGCTCATGCAAATGACTTTTCACCTTGGATCCTCCTACAAAGCATTAGAGAGGAAGATAGTTCTTTTGGAGGAGCAAGTGCTTGCTCTAGCGCTCCACTACTGGAGCTAGTGGTATTCAAGTTACTGATGTATCTTGGAACTTTTGCTTAATTTCAAAGCTCGTTGAGCCAACACACTTTCATGCGTATGTCATAAATATTGTAAGACTATTTTTTGAATGTTTGTGATGTATGTTGTTTTCATCTGTACTAAGGAAATTGAACTATTTTAGTGGCTTTGGTACTTATCTTGTTGAAGGTGTGTTGTATGTGTTATAACAATTTTTGCTTCTATGTGAACTATTTCCCTAGTTGCCCAACGATTCATTCATATGTATATGCTCTTGTGCCTTTACTAGATTAGTACCATTACTTTTCTTTGAAAGGCTCACTTTTCTCACCCTTTTGGTAGAAGAACCTTGATACATTCCGAAGCTGAACATTCCACAAGGCATTCCCACTTGTTCATTCGAAAGTACATGTGCATTACTCTCTTGTGCTGACCATTGTAGCCAAGGCAAATCTCTAAGAACATATGGCAATTGGGCCTTATTTATGGAAGGGCTCCCACATCAAATGGTGCGAAGTCTGATCGAGAATCCTCATCCGGAAGACCCTCTTGGTTGACAGATTTCCACCACCATCAACAAAATCCAAGGATGAAGTGTTTGAAATTTTTTAGGAATTCAAGGCACAGGTTGAAAATGCTACAGGAAGAAGGATCAAGACATTAAGGTCTAACAATTGAGGAGAATACATATACAAGGAGCTCATTGCTTTTTGCAAGAATGTTGGAATTAAGAGGGAGTTGATAGTTCCCTACAGTCCTCAACAGAATGGAATTGTCGAAAAGACAAACATAACCGTTATGGAAGCTGCCAAAGCCATGCTTCATGATCAAGAGATGCCTATGTTTCTATAGGGAGAAGCTTCAAAAACGTCTGCTTATGTTCAAAATAGATGCCCTCATCAAATCATGGAGTACAAGACTCTTGTAGAAGCCTTCACAGGTGAGAAGCCCAATGTTGAACATTTAAGAATTTTCAGTTGCCCTATTAATGTGCATGTGCCCAAGGAGAAAAGAACAAAGTTGGAACCTTCTGGGAAGAAGGGAACTTTTGTTGGCTACAATGAAAATTGAAAGGCTTTCAGAATCTATGTACTGGGACAAGAATTAATTGATAGTTGTAGGAATGTCATTTTTGATGAGGATGTTGCCTTTTGGAAGTCCAAAGGACTCTAGTGATGAAATGCAGGTGATCCCTAAGAATGTGGAATCAAAACCTAAAGAGCTTGAACCTATGGCACTATATCCTCTAGAAGAGTAAGATGAACCACATGAATTTGTTGATTGAGCAAGACTAGAAAAAGACCAACTTGGCTTGAAAGAAGTTTAAAAGAAGCAGAAGGACATGCAACACCTCGTGGGACCTTTAGAGAAAGCAAGAGGCCAAAGAAGTATCCAGGTTATGCAACATTGATGTGTATGATCATTGAATTTGAGCTATCCACCTATGAAGGGGCAACTGAACATCAAGTTTGGAAAGATGCTATGATTGAAGAGTACCAGTCCACATTGAAGAATTATTTATGGGAAATCGTGCCAAGGCTTGAATGAAAATCTGTTGTGTCTTCTAGATGGATCTACAAAATCAAGCATTCAATTGATGGAAGCATTGAGAAGTACAAGGCAAGATTTGTGTTCTGTGGATTCTCCTAGAAAGAGGGAGAAGATTATGAAGACACATTTGCTCCTGTTGCTAGGTACTCTTCTATTAGATCTTTTATTGCTCTTACTTGTATTACAGGTTGGAAACTGTTGAAAATTGGTAGTTGCGGTCTTTATTTTCATTGGAAAATCAAAGAAGAAATTATGAATTTATATGTTGGTTGAGTCGGTCTCACTTTCACAAGTCAACCCCACTCATTGAGAGTGTTTGACAACAAGGTCAAAACCCACCTGCTAGCACATGTATAAATTGGAGTTTGTTTGATCTCATTTGGCATCCATCCATCTCACTCATTCGATTTGAAATAAGAAGAAGAAGATCACACGCACGAAGAGAAGAAGGAGATTTGACTTTTGCATTGATGAACCTCTTGACATTTTTTTTGACTTGCATTGATCGTGGTTCATTTCTCTCTGTTTGACTAAGCTCTTGACTGGTTTTGGAGGCCGAGATTCTTCATGGTTCATTGACTATCTTTGATTGAGATTTTGCTCTATTTTGGGCTCGTTGACTGAGAGTTGACCTGTGGCCAAATTCTGTGAGTTGATCGAGATTTGGTTGTGGGATTATAGGCCGAATTTTGGCCCCTTGTAATTAGCTACCTTAGGCCGAAATTTGGCCCCTCTGTTGTAGACTTTGACTTGGACCAATGTTGATTATTTTCTCTCTCATTTGACTAGTTTGACTTGACATTTATTGAGGTCAGAAGATTGGAATTTTTCTTTGAATAGTCTGATGTGCATTTTGATGAACTGAACTCCCTCTCATAAGGAAAGATTTGTTGGGTTTTCCCCTTGTGGGTTTTTCCCTAGCCGCTGGCCTAAATTTTGGTGTCTCTTATTGTTTACTGTGATCTCTACAATTACTCTATTGTTAATGGTTGAATTTTTTCATGTATAATTGCTTGATGTTTGGATTGCTCTAAAGAAATAATATTGTATCATTGGAAATAATTATTAGTCTGAAAAATTGTAGTAGTTTTGATTGTTCTAGGAAAATCAATAAAAACTGCATGAAATGGATGTTAAAATTGTGTTTCTTAATGGAGTCAATGAAGAGGAAGTATATATTGAACAACCTCAAGGTTTTAAGATTCATAATAGAGAGACACATGTTTGTAAATTGAAGAAAGCCTTGTATGGGCTTAAGCAAGCTCCTCGTGCATGGTACTCTCGTATTGATGGCTATTTGTTGAGTCTTGGTTTCACAAAGAGTGATGTTGATCCTAATATGTACTTCAAAGTTGTTGAAGGGGAGTCGTTGATTTTGCTATTGTATGTCGGTGATCTACTTTTGACAGGGGCTGAGAATTTTATTGTCCAGTGTAAGAGGGAGCATATTTCTGAATTTGAGATGAAGGATCTTGGTCTTAGGAATTACTATTTGGGATTGGAAATATGGCAAAAGCTTGGTGAAATATTTGTTGGGAAAGGCAAGTACATCATTAAGATCCTTCAGAAATTTGGCATGATGGATTGTATGTCGATGGACACTCCCATGGTGGAAAATTTGAAAAGTTGCGAGATTGTGATTTTGATTTGGTTGATCCCTCTATGTATCGAAAATTTATTGGCTCATTCAACTATCTTGTTAACACCATACTTGATATTTGCTATGCTATGAACACATTGAGCCAATTCTTGGTTGAGCCCCGACATGTGAAATGGGTTGCAACGAAACATATATTGAGATATCTACGCGACACCATTGATTATGGTTTGAGATATCTTTCTAATGGAGAATGGTAGCTGCATGGTTTTATAGATGTTGATTGGGCTAAATGAACTGAAGATAGAAAGAGCACTTCTGGTTTCTGTTTTAGCTTGGGCTTTGCTATGATATCGTGGTCAAGTAAGAAGTAGACTTTTGTTGCTCTTAGTACGACTAATGCTGAGTATATAGTTGCTTGTTCATCCCATTGTGAAGTAGTTTGGCTTCGAAAGCTGTTAGCTAGTTTGTTTGATCAAGTGCCGGAATCAACCATTGTATATTGTGACAATCAAAGATGTGTAAAGTGTTATGAGAATCTAGCTTTTCATGACAGGTCGAAGCATATTGAGATGAAGTAACATTACATCTTGAACATTGTCCAGAGAGGAGGTGTGAGGCTCAAATACATCCCTTATTGGTGAGCAGGTTGCTGATGTTTTGATGAAGCCACTGTCCTGAATGAGGTTTGCTTATTTCAGAGAAAAGCTTGGAGTGGTTGAGAATCCCTAACTTGGAGAGAAGGAGCATTGATTGTATAGCACTATGAGATTGACAATCTTCCTTGGACTTAGTTGAGAGACCATGGTTTATGGTCAGGAAGATTGTCCCAGTTACTCCCTTGGATCATTGAGATTGATTGAGAAACCAATATGGTTGGGGAGTTTGGTTCTGAGGCTTGAAGTAATTCCTTAAGTCATTGTGTTTGACTGAAAGACTAGTGGGTTTGGTCGGGGACATCGATTTTTGAGTTTTATTCTTTCGGTCATTGTGTTTGACTAAGACACCAAGTGGACTTGGTTAGGAAAATTGATTTTGAATACTCTCTTGGGTCATTGTGGTTGACTTAGAAACCATTTCAAATGGTTGGAGAGTTTGGCCTCATTAATTGATCCCATGGTCAGTCGGGTTCTGACCTTGATGCCATTTGTTTTGGCTTGTGGGATGAGCTTGATGCTATGTATCTTTCCTTATGATGAGATTTGCTGAAATTAGTAGCCAGGGAGAAATTCCCATAGAACCCCTTCACCTATAGAAATCCTACACTTGATTAGATAAACAATATTAATTGTTAATTGATGTGATTAAATGCATTTGGGGTTAAGAGCAATTTATTAAAGTCTTCATCAAGTTGGCTCCAATTCAAAGAGGGAAACATTAAATTTCAAATTTCAAATTTGGTCAAGTCGGCTCATCTAAAGTCGTGACCTTTCTGAGTACCCATCAACTATAAATTGGCATCTAAGTTCCACAATTCGACAAGAAAATTCAGTGATCTTTTGAGGCAGATAAAAACTTGGTTCTGTGGTGGATTTTCGGTCTCCTTCTGTGATGGACATTTGGCTTATCTTAATGACTAAACTCGGATCTATCTTTTGTGATTTGGATGCATCCTTATGGCATCATCCATGGTTTGCTTTTATTTTGTGGCTCAGATCTCTGTTCAGGAAACTCACTTTTATTCTATGTCTCAGATCTTTGTTCTGGAAACTCGCTTCTATTTTGTGGCTCAGATCTCTGTTAAGGAAACTCACTTCTATTATCTAGCTCGCTTCATATTATAGTGACTTCCATATTCATTCTAAAGCTCGCATTGTGATCACCAAAGCTTGTATTACAGTCGCTCATATAACATTCTCCGTGGCTCACATTGTGGTCTTCGAAGCTTGCATTACAGTGGCTCATATGCCATTCGCTGTGGCTCGCGTTGTGATCTCCAAAGCTTGCATTACAGTGGCTCGTATGACATTCTCTATTGCTCACATTGTGACTCATATATGTATTTCTTTGGCTAGCATTATTGTGGTTTGGATTACAGTAACTCGCATTTTGTGGTTTGATTACAGTGGCACCCATGATATCTGTGGTATGGCGTGCATGATCTCGGTGGTATGTTTCACATGATCTGTGTGGTATGGCACCCATGATCTCTGTGCTTATGTTTCACATGATCTCTATGGTATGGCACACATGATCTCTGTGGTATGTTTCGCATAATCTCTGTGGTATGGCTCATATTATCTTTGTATATGACAAAGAGTAACCTTGGATATGGTAGTAACTTAGAATGGCAATAACCTAAGATCTGGCAGCATATTTGAGGCAGTAATGTACGTTAATATATGACAGAGTAACTCTTAGTGATAATGATATAACAATGATAACATCAATGGTTCTAATAACAGTGGTCTTGATGGATATTGATGGATATGGCAATGACATTTGTGTCTACGATCATGATGTACATGGCTGTGACCTTAAATACTAGAGATAGAAACCTTACTCTTATGATACATAGTGACAGTGGCATTAGTGTCTACATTTGACAGTGATGTATAACCTATGATGTATATGATGTTCTATGACAGTGATGTGTATGCTCAACAATGACACTTCCTTTTATGACGGTGACGTGAGATGATGGTTGTAACCTTATGTATGTACCTTGTGTTGAAATATGTAACTAGGTTCGGTCTTCATAATGACATGTAATCATGATTTCATGTAAAGAGAAAAATAAATTTATTGTTATTATTAAGGCATGAGTTTCATGCTCAAGAGAAATTTATTTTATAGGTCAAGCTCCCATTGTGAGCTTCTAGGGCTTGTCATTTAGTCTAGAAGTCAAGAAAGTCATTGTCATGTATGAAAGACCCTTCTTGGGCATGTTACATATTTTAAAATGAATTTATTTAAGTCAAAGTTGAGTCAAAAGACCCTCCAAGACCTCGTCATGGTGCAATGAACAAGTCGACCTACTCAAGCAACAAGTTGGCCTAAAGATAGTTACAAGTCAATCCTCAAACATGGACATGAAGTCTATATAAAGGAGGTTTCGGCATCATTCAAGGACTCACTCATCTCTCACACAAGCTCGATTAAGGAAGAGGAAAAGTGCGAAGAAGAAGAGGACAAGAAGGAGAAAAGGAAATGAATTTATGGCAGTATTTTTGGGTATTCTTCTCACACATGTGAAATGGATTAGGGTATCCTTCTGCAAAAACGAGTACCTAATTGCAGTCATCTTCAAGGGCCGAGTTCTGGGTCAAGAAAGGTCTCTTTAGCAAGCCGAATTGTCAAGGAAGGAAAGTCAAGTCAAGCAAATAAGAAAGGAGGAAAATTTGTCCATATGCAAGCCACATGTGTGACCTAGGGTTTCTGAAGAAGAAGCTGAAATTGCAGGTCTGCAATAGCTAGCCAAAATTTTGATCTAGGGCTGAAATCTGAAGTAGTGTAACAAGCTTGACCAACGTTGACTTGGAGGAAGAGAAGTTTATCAAGAAGGAGCTTTGACTTGGTCTTGGAGGAGTCTTGGTCAAGGGTCATAGGTCTTGAAACTCGTCATTTGAAGATTATATAAAAAGTGAATAATTCTTGTGGGTTTTCCTCTCAATTGGAGAGGTTTTGGCCTTGGATGGTCGCATATATCTTGTGTCCTTTTGTCTCACTGTTCTTTATGGTTTGGTAGTTGTTTGATGAAAAGAAAATAAGAAATAAGGTTAAAAAGAATCTAATCAATATAAGAAAAAAATACATCACAAGCAGTCATCAAAGTAAGAGAAATCACATAATCTAGCTTCCCCTAGATTTCTCAACACCTTGATGTCAGTGACATGATGAACAATGCAGAGATCTTGATAGAGACAAATGCTACTTGTGATAATGATATGGCAACATCTCTTTAAAGACTAGAGCATTCAATTCACTAACAATGTTGTGAACTGACTTGAGTTGGCCCTAGGAGGCCTGATGTAATTAATGCATCTCATTCATATTGTACTTTGCATTTTAGTTGATCAATTGATGAATATCGAATAGAAGAAAAATCTGGTTGGGTTTTCCCCTTTGTAGGGTTTTGCCCTAGTCTTTGACCTAAATCCCAGTGTCTCTTTTGTGTATGTTTTTCTTTTCCTGTTCCTTTATTGTTTCGCTGCATTGTTGATGTTATTGTTCTCTCTACATAATTGGCAATGATGAAATGATGTTATGAGATGAAATATATATGAAAATGATGAAAAGTATAAAATTGCAATTATCTACAATAGAGAACAATCCAACCCTAAAAATTAACAAAATTTATACATCTGATCTTTCCCTTAGGACATTATTGAGAGACCAATGGATTAGTTAGGGAGATTGATCTTGAGAGAGAATGAAAAGTACCTCGCTAGTTAAGAGCGAGTGTTGAAAATATTAGTTATGGTCGGTATTTTCATTGGTAAAATCAAAGGAGAGATTATTTATCTTCCAACTGTCCACGTCAGTCTCAAATGGACAAGTCGACCCCACACTTGAAGAGGGTTTGACCCCAAGATCAAAACCCACATCTTGACACGCATAAATTGGTATTCGTTGGATCTCATTTGGCATTATCACATCACTCATTCATTCAACCAATCACAAGGAGATTTGTTCACATGTTCGAGGAAGAAGAAGAATTATCTCTACATTGACCAACAAGTTTTCACCTTGGTTGGTCAGTGTTGAATTGACCATATTTCTATGGTTTGGTTGAGCTATTGATTGAGGTTTGGAAGCCGAATATTTTGTGGTTTGTTGACTTTTCATTGACTAAAATTTTGTCTCTGTTTTGGGCCGTTGACCAAGGTTTGATTGAATTCTCTATGGAAATTGTAGGATCGAATTTCGACCCTTTGAACAATAGTCTTAGGCCGAAATTCAGCCTACTTGTGTAGACTTTCACTGTGAACAAACATTGACTTATTCTCTCTCATTTGATTGGTTTTAACTTGGCATTTATTGAAGTCAAAGGTTGGCATTTTGACTGGAATATTTTGATGTACAATTGATGAATTGAACTCTCTCTCATAAGGAAAGATTACCAGGTTTTCCCAGTTGTGGGGTTTTGTCCCAAGAAATTTTGGTGTCTTCTTGTTTCATTGTTAATATGATATCTATTGCGCTATTGAAGTTAATGGATGAAATTTTCATGTATAACTGCTTAATGATTGGAATGCTGTAAAAGAAGTCAAATTGTATCATTGCAATTAGTTATTAGTTTGAAAATTGTTCCAGTCTTGTTTGCAACTACAAAATCAACATGAAGCTCATTCTTTAGACTCATGACTTGACCAATGTTGTTGATTGTAAATAGATTAGTTAGGGCATCATACATTTTCTTTTGAGTTTGGGGCTTTGAGATATAGGGGATTAGATGATCTCTGATGGAATCCACAAGAAGATTCATGGCAGTAATGTCATCATCCTTGAACTTCTCGTTTCTTGCATTATCTTCCGGTTCTACATTGTTGCCCTTCACAATATCCAAAACTTTGTTCTTTGCAAGAATAAGATTAATCCTAGTTTTCCAAGCTCTGAAGTTTGAAGCCTCTTCTAACTTGTTCTTTGACTTCATAGAAGAAGCCATGGATGTGCATCAATAGTCAGGAAGGTCTCAACAATAGTGATTTCAAAGTAGACTTCTTCAAGAGTGATGTTAGTGTTCCTTACTTCATCGGAGCTCTGATACCATGTTGATTTTTCAAGTGCAACAGATACAATCACGATATTTCTGAAAACAGATAATTACTTCTAATGATGTTGATCTCCTTTCAATTTTCTCAGTATATCATTAAGCAATTATACTTCAAAAATTCAACCATATAAAAACAATAGAACAATAGAGATCACAATGCGCAAAGAGAGCACAAGATTAACCCTGGGAAAACCCACTTGGGGAAATACCCAACAACCTTTTCAATAGAGAAATTCTTCTTTTCAACAAGAGACACACCTAGACTTCTAGTTATCAAGTAGGTCAAACTGACCTTTAACAAATCTATGTTAAAACCTAATCAACACCCTCCAAGTCAATCCTCCAATTTGACCTAGCAACTCATCCTTCTAGTTCTGGCCTAGTCCGTAATTCAGACTCCCAGTAACTACCTAGAAACACAAAAATTTAGCCTTGCAACTACCTAGAAATTTTGGCTTTACTACTGCAACTTGCCCAAAAAATTATGCAAGTTGGAGAGGGAGAGATCTTCCACAAGTGTGAGATAGATAGAGAGAGAAAGAGATGAATTCGTCCTTCTTTTTCGTCCTCCTTGTCTGTTAGGTCCCTATACTACTAGTGTAATCCCTTATTGTTATTAGTACAACCCATTTATTATATTGATGTACCCATGTAGTGTCCATATTGTTACTATTATGCCCCATAGAAGCCCACTATTGTTATTATTGTGCCCTTACATTATTATTGTTATGTCGGCTGTGATTATGGTATGACCCCTTAGACACCTATATATAGAAAGGAGGTCTTTTCATTTGTATCATTCAAGAATTGTTCATTTATGTAATGTAAAGGAGGTTGCCCTCATAACATTTGGTATTAGAACTTTTGGATTTTAGGGTTTCGTTGCTCCAAATAGATCATCATGGCATTTTTGCTATAACTTTTTTTTTGCGACGTTTCATAAGCTAAAAATAAAACCCATTTGAGAAGAAATCGCACTGAACCTCGGGTCCAAATTTCAAAGCTTTTCATGCTATATTTGCGGACATATGATATGAGGAATTTGGTATTTTTGCATACTCTTGAATTACATTCCAAACAGGTGACCTAGGGAAAATCGTCATAACTTTCTCTCTGAGCATCGGATTGAAATTTTGTAAGAAGTTACAGAAAGAGGACAGACTTTAGTTTCTTGTATATATTTTTTAGTGTCAAAGGCCGATATAGTGACTCGTGGCACATCGTACAAGTTCGCTCTACTGAACTAGTCTATAATCAAGTCACTGTGGGAGATTTTGCATAACTCTTCCTTGGAGAATCCAATTTGGATCAAACTAATGGCATTGGAAAGAGGACACAGAGGGCTACTGCAAGTCGCAATTTCAGAACTTAAAGATCCGAAAGTACAGAGTTACAGTTGTTTCAAGATT
>APFE030302194.1:213692-246323 GCA_000404065.3 Pinus taeda
CCACTTTGGTGCAAAATCGAATGAAACAACAGGTAGATCAACATCATAGTGAAAAATGTTTTGATGTAGGTGATTGGTATTTTTACTGTTACATCTCATGCAAGGTATTTATGAAAAGGAAATGTTGGCAATACTACATGCACTTAAGAAATGGCGAACTTACCGAATGGGACGACACTTCAAGGTAAAAATGTATCATGATAGTCTTAAATACTTTTTAGAACAACTATTATCTTTAGAAGAATAGAAAAATGTGTCACAAATATGTTGGGTTATGACTTTGACATCATCTACAGAAAATGGAAGCAAAATTTTGTTGCAGATGCACTCTCAAGAAATGATGAGGATGTGGAAGCATTGTTTTGTGCTAATTCTATTATCCAACCAGATTGGATAAATGAAGCAAGGGATGAATGGAAGAAGGACGAAGAAGTACGACCACTTATTCAAAAGTTGCAAAAGATCCCAATTCAAACAATATTGCTAGAAATTGAAAAGGAAGGAAAAATCATATTGGAACATGGCGCAGTCATAGAAACAAGAACCCAACAACTATGAAATCAATTAATTTCAGAGTATCTCATCAAGTGGAAGAACTTACCCGCTGAAGATTCCACATGGGAGGACAAGAATTTTATACAAAAGCATCAAGAACTACTCAAGCGTTGAGGACAACACTTTCGAAGGAGAGGGGCATGTTAGGCCCCTATACTATTAGTGTAACCTCTTATTGTTATTAGTACAACCCATTTATTATATTGATGTACCCATGTAATGCCCATATTGTTACTATTGTGCCCCATAGAAGCCCACTATTGTTATTATTGTGCCCTTACATTATTATTGTTATGTTGGCTCTGATTATGGTATGACCCCTTAGACACCTATATATAGAAAGGAGGTCTTTTCATTTGTATCATCCAAGAATTGTTCATTTATGTAATTTAAAGGAGGTTGCCCCCTTGAAGAGGCTGAATTCTAAGGTGTTGATCTATCTTTTCTATCTTTTTCTTGAGCTGGTTTCATAAGATTGTCCTTCGCTTGGATGCCTAGAAGATTCTTGCTTGAGAGAGATCAAATTGTTGCCTTGAGGAGGAGATCTAAATGTCTTTATATAGTAATCTGTTGGATCAATGTGTGTCTCTTCTACTTGGGACAAATTGACTTGACTAGTTTTGGAGCCAAAAATTTAAATTCGAAAATTCAAATTTTTCTCTTTTAAGGACATGACTCAAAAATAAAATAAGGACATAAGGACATGACTCAAAAATAAAATTTTCTTTTTACTCTAGCATGAAGAACATGCTTTACATTGTTCAATAAAATACATCAAGCGCTAAAATATCCATTATGAAGACCGACCATATTGTTGAAAAATATGTAACTCGGTTCATTCTTCATAAATATGAAATGTACTTTTGATTCTTGTATATTGTAAAATGAAAGAAAAATTATTGTTGTTATTTTTGGAGGATGTGTTTCATGCCCAAGGTCTTTTATTTTAGAGGTCAAGCACCCATTGAGTGCTTATACGGTTTTTCCTAGGTCAAGAAGTCAAAAGAGTCATTGTCATATGTTGAAGATCCCATCGGGCACATTGTAACTTGTAAAAGAATTATTTATGTATTTAAAAGTGTCAAAATATCCTTGAAGACAGAGTTGGCCTGGCAACTAAGAAGTCAGCCTATTTTGAGGAGCCATGTCCACCATAGTAGCCTATATAAAGGAGAGAACTCGACCTCCTTTGGACACACATTGACTTCTAATCATCTAAGCAAAGGAGAAGCACAAGAAGGCTAGCGAAGAAGGAGAAGGACAAAGAAGGAAGGTTTTTGGGCTACTCTCTCACACATGCGAAGAAGGAAGGCTAGTGTTTACTGCTTCAAGGTCAAAATTCTCAAGTTGCAAGGAGAGGATCAAAGTTGCTGGAAGAGGAGCCTAAAGGTCACCTACCAACCCTAGACAAGGAAGCAAACCAAACAAAGTTGTTGAGAAGCCTTGGAAGGCTAAATTTTGCTCACATGTGTGGATGTAGTGGCAGTTGTGTAATGACCTATTTATAGAAATAATATCATATAAATTTTAATAAATAAATTATATATTAATCAAATTAATAAAATAATAAAAATAAACTAATAATAAAGTAATTTAATATAAGTCTAATCTTTATATTAAAATAAAATCAAAAAAAGGAAAGTTAATTAAAATCAATATATTTTGACACGACATGGGAAGGGTTTTGTGAAGAAAGGAAGTGGTGGACATTGGAGGAAGGACGACCACTGCTAAGAATTAGTTTATAAACCAAGAATGGGAGAACAGAAAAAAAAAAGAGGAAGAAGAGGAGAAGAGGAGAACTAAATGAGGAAGAGGAGTAGAATCTGAAATTATCCACAGGAAGGAAGAGCGTGGATTGTTCTAAGGTTCTGGGCACGGGGGAAGAGTCTGCTTTGACTCAGAAGCTTACTGGACTGAGTAGCGAGGTTCTACTGAGTTTGGCTGGGTGGTTTCGGTCTTTTGGTAATCGTAACAGAGCTACAGAAGACATCAGCAATTGCAAGTGCACAAGTAAGTATCTTCATTAATTCTGTAAATAAAAAGAAATTAGTTACAGGTTCATGAATCTGCTTTAATGGCCCTTACAAGTTGCAGGGGCCGAAAATTTCAGACCTACAGTAGAGGCTGAAATTCTGAACTTGGGGTTCAAAATTGTGATGTTGGAAGAGATTTGACAGGGTTGGACTTGGACAAAGGAAGCACATCATCAAGGATGTTGGACTTGGACAAAGGAAGCACATCATCAAGGAGGTTGGACTTGGTCTTGGTCTAGAGGTCTTGGAATTCGTCAATTGAAGAATCTATAAGAAGAAAGAGATTTACGGGTTTTCCTCTCAAGTGGAGAGATTTTGGCCTTGCTTGCAGCCTATATTTTGTGTTCTTGTGTACTATTGTTCTTCTTGTTTTTGTAGTTGTTTGATAATAAGAACAAACATAATAAAAAAATAAGAAGCTAATAAGTAAGAAAAGTAAAAAGACATCACAAACAATTATCAAGAAAAAAGAAATCATCCTAACTACTGCCCTATAGATTTCTCAACACATAGCTACAAAATTCAACATGACGGGCCATTTTAAAGAAATTATCAAATGCATAACAAACAAAACATATATTTGGTAAGTTGGAATGACATGCATCAATTCGAGGAGCTTAAGGCCATTCACATATTATTCATGTTTACCTTTAAAGTTGGTTTTTGTTGGTTTGTGTTTTGCACAACCATCTTCATTTACCTCTCACATTTTCTGTTAGGTTTGAATACCAACCTGTGTGGTTGTCACTTACTATGAGTGCAAAATTTTAGGATTGTGTCCAATATCGTTTCTATTATAAAAATGTATGAAATGATTATATTACAGGTTTGCATTTCTTTTTGATACAATTTTCCTTGCCAACATCTTCAGAGCAGTTCTTTTATCCTACATTAGTGTGTCTAAACAAAGTAATTTTGTACAATGTTCTATGTGTGGGATATCTTATTCCACGCTTGTAGTAATTTCTGGCATCTTAACAACGTTGCCTTTCAAAACATCTTCTCCAACCATCTTGATTTTATGATTTTGTTAATGCCAAGAGCATGTGTTGTTGTTTGTTCTTTTACAATTTGTTTTACTTAAAAGTCTGAAGTTAATCACTAGGTCTCAATTCTCATACTTTTTAGTCCTTGTTGCTTTGTAAGATCACAGGCACCATGAGTGTCACAATTTATAAGGTAGGGCATGAGAACATGTTTGTATGGGCTTATACAATACAAGATTAAAGACTCTTCATCTTAGTTTGATTTCTTGCATTGATTGATAATGTTACCATTAGCTAACTTCATCAAACATACTGCCTATTGTATTTTTTGTTTCCCACCTCTGATTCTCATTCCAAGAGTGGCAGGCTTCTTTTGATGTTGCAGCAGTGGACAATATGAGGAGACTTGTGGAGCATTCTGGTGTTCCTGGGCACTTGTATCCTTTGGCATTGCTTTGCTATGACATCATGCCACCTCCACCTCAGGTAGTGAAAGAACAATATAATTTCTGTGGAAAAAGAAATAACATTTGCTTCAAAGTTCATAACTCCGTTATGTTATCTGTTTGGCAGGTTGAAAGGGAAATAGGTGAGCAGAGAAAAATTGGATTTCATGGAGTTGGGATCTCTGTGGCTTCTGAAATAAGTTTCAGTGAAGTTGTTGCTGGTATTGAAAATCAAGAGGAGGTAATTATGTGCACTATTATGTTTGGAACTTGTTTCTTCAGATTTAATTGGATATCTCATTTCGTCAGTTCATGGCCTTTTCACATAATTTCGATGAACATGCACTCAATATTATGCTCATATTATTTGATGTTAACTCACCGTTCAAAATAAAATTTAAATTTGTACATGTTCAACACTAGGTTATTGATTTGTAAGTCATCATACAAAGATCTCGAAATTAGAATAATTGGTTTGCTTGGATTAAAGGAGTATGATAAAGTTGAATGGCAGAGTAAGATAGATGAAAGGATTAATTAGATAATTGAGTGTTCGATAAATCTCTTAATCATGAGCATGATTGAAGAAGAAAAATCTCTTCCATCATAAAGATGCATGAAGGTAAGTAGATAATGCGCCTTGAACTCTTTTATATATTGACAAGATGAAATCAACATAATATGACCTCATGAAGAACCTTGAGGTGGTTGACAATTGTGGTTCCTAAGCTGAAAGAACCATGTAAAGAAGATCCTAAGGAAAGCAATATGTGAGGAAAATGAAAGAAGTTTGTGGGAAGATGCATCTATAAGATAAGATAAGGAATCAACGTCTGATGTTGACTAGAAGGATTAGCTATGACATCTCCATGAAAAAGGTATGAACAGCTTGATATGTGTGTGAGAAAAAGAGAACCTTGGTAATGTATGTTTTGGAGATGGATTCCTACATGTGCAGGATGTGGATGTTAGAAGCTAATGTCATGACGAAAGGCCCTCATAAAAAGGTAACTTTGATTTATTGTTCATTTTGATTTTTGAGAAATCATCTTGTTGGGTTGAAACAAGGCTACTGAAAGAGAGTTGTAGATGTCACCTACAACTAGTACTCATGATAATGGATGAAAAATCCTGAAAGAAACATGACTTGGTAGAGGTAGTTGTATGAAGGAAAGCCAGATGTGAACTATAAGATCACTTTGTGATGAAGAGAAGGATCATGACTATTGGTTCAACACTGTGATTTGTTGAAGAGAAAGTGATGAAGAAGATGGTTGATGTCCTACGAAAAAGTTATCGAAGAAGAAGCTCCATGATAAAGAAGTTGAAGTTCATGACACAATGCTGAAATGTTAGGCTAGGAGGTAACTCAAATGATTTGTGTTTATTCATTAAGATTACTCATGGTTATATACATGAGGGAGTGACTCTTGGGCTTCACCTCCCGATGGTTAGGTATCAACATTCCCCCCTATTTCCATTATTTACTATTTATATTATTTACAAGTGTTCACCCAATCCCAATGGTTAGGTGTCAACATTCCCCCCCTTAATCTGAAGGGATGTTGGTGAGTCCAAGCATAATTCTAAATCTTTCAAACTTTTCTCTTCCAAGTGCTTTGGTGAAGATGTTTGCAATCTGCTTAGTAGTGGAACAATGGCATAGATGGATTGTCTTGGCCTCAACATGATGTCGAATCACATGGTATTTTGTATTGATGTGCTTCATTCGATCATGGAACGTTGGGTTCTTGGCCAACTTTATTGCAGAGGTGTTGTCAATCATGAGTGGAGTTGAATGTATTTTTTTTACCTGCAAATCTTCCAAAATTTTCCTGAGCCACACAATTTCTTTTGTTGCCTCAGCTGCTGCCGCATATTCTACCTCTATTGTGGAATCTGCTGGAACTGCTTGTTTGTGTGATCTCCAAGAGATGGCTCGTGATCCAAGACTCATAACATAACCTGAAGTAGATACCCTAGTTTCTTTGTCTCCATCGAAGTTTGAATCAGAGTATCCAATCTAGCTGATGTCGCCCACCTGTGTATACTTGAGTCCAAAGTCTTGGGTTCCCTTTAAGTACTTTAGAACTCTTTTTGCAACAGACCAATCTCCCTCACAAGGGTTTTGCATAAACCTGGAGAGGATTCCAACAACAAACGAAATGTCTGGTCTGGTAGTAGTAAGGTAGTTGAGACTTCCTACAAGTTGTCTATACTTTGTTGCATCCTCAAATTCTTTTCCTTCAATGGATGTGAGCTTTAAGTTTTGTTCCATTGGAGTAGTCAGAGGATTGCACTCAGCCATGCCAAACCTGTTCAACAGATCTCCAATGTACTTCTTTTGAGAGAGGAATATAGACTTCTGATGTTGAGTTACTATAATACCAAGTTAGTCGTGAACATAGCCCAATTTAGTCATTTCAAAACCTTTCCTCAATTCCTTCTTTATGGATGCAATGTAGCTCTCATTGTTCCTTGTTATCAAAAGATCATCTACATATACCACAAGATATACAACTGTTTTGCCAACTTTCTTGACAAACAAAGTTGCATCATCAAGATCATAATGTTTGAAGTTGAGTTTCAGAAGATGCTCAGTTAAATTTTCATACCAGGCTCGTAGTGCTTGCTTGAGGCCATAAAAGGATTTCACAAGTTTGCATACTTTATGTTCATGTCCTTTCACAACAAATCCTTTAGGCTGGGACATAAAAACACTCTTTCAGATCTCCATTCAAGAAAGCAGTTTTTACATCCATTTGATGGACTTTCCAACCATTCTGAGCTGCTAAGGCAAAGAGTGTTCGAATGGTAGCCCATTTTGCTTGTGGGGGCAAAAGTCTCCTCATAATCGACCCCTTCCTTCTGTGCAAAACTTTTTTCCACAAGCTTGGCTTTGTGCTTGTCATGAGAGCCATAAACTTTATACTTGTTCTTGTAGACCCACTTGCAACCAATTGGTTTGGTTCCTAATTGAGGATCAACCAACTTCCAAGTGCCATTCTTTATCAAGGCATCATACTCCTTTTGCATTGCTTCTTTCCATTCATCATGAGAAGCGGCTTCTTTGAAGGAGGTTGGTTCAAAATCTGTAGACTAATTTAGTTCACAATCATAAGAAACATCCATATTAACAGGTGAATCAGAATCATCTACATCACCTCCATTTTGCCTGGTTGAATTTCTTGTTCCTGTCTTTCCAACCTCATCAGGGTGAACACTTTCAAGTGTCTTTGTCAGCCACTTTGGGGGACCTTTCTGAGATGGTTCAAGATGCTCAGTTGATTGAGTTGGGATTGAATCAAGATTGGGTCTCCCAATTTTGTCAATCACATCACTCAAAGTATCATCAGTGGTTGGAGTTCACGTGGGGGAGAAAGTGCTTCAAAAGAAGATTCCACAGATTGATCCAGTATAGGAATCCCCCCTTCAAGATTTGGAATTTGATTATCAAATTCTTGAAATGATTTTGCATGTCCGAATCTATCCAAGTGATCAAGTTGTCGCTCAACAACATTGTCAACTTTGGAAGATTCAAGAAAGATTACATCTCTACATACAACAAACTTTTTATTAACTTCATCATAGAGACGATATGCTTTTGAGGTATTTGAATACCCCAAGAAGATACACTTATGACTCCTTGCACCAAGTTTGTTTCTATGTACCTTTGGCATCAAGGCATAACAGGTGGAACCAAAGACCCTAAGATGCTTTACTGAAGGAATGTGGCCATACCAGATTTCATAAGGAGTCTTGTTTCTAATAACATTAAGTGGACATCTATTCTTTACATATAAAGCACATAGAATTGCATCAACCCAAAACATCAATTTTACATTCTTGAAAAAATCATGGAACGTACCATATTTAAGATTGCCCTATTCATTCTTTTAACTACTCCATTTTGTTGGGGATTATAAGACATAGTTGTTTGATGTTTGATCCCATGCTGGCGGAGATAGTTTTCAAATTCATTTGAAGTGTATTCTTTTCCATATGCGAATAGAGCCAATATGAGATTGTACATCATTTTCAATCCATGTATGAAAGTTCTTCAATGTTTGAAAACCATTAGATTTGTTCTTCAATAAATAAACCCAACACATTTTGGTGTAGTCATCAAAAAATGTCATCATATATTTATTTCCGTTTGTAGAAGGAACAAGCATTGGACCGCATAAATATGAATGAATGAGTTCAAGTTTTCTATGTGCTCTGGAATGTGAATCGTGAAAACACCGTTTTCAATGCTTTCCTATAATGTAAGCATCACATTGCTTAAGTTTCTTAGGGGAATTGTAGGCAAACTAGTAACACCATTTTTCTTCAACAAGCGAAGGCTGTCATAGTTTAAGTGTCCAAATCTAGCATGCCATAAAAGACTTGATGGAAATGTACCTTCGTCATAATGAGAACTATATGAGAAATTTTGTGCACGAGCAGAGGTACCTTGCAACTTTAGAAGTCTTTCTTCTTTTATCCCCGTCATGACAAGTGAGTGATCTGATGCTTTTCTCACCTCAACCTTGCCATCAAACATGTGAATGGAGTGTCCTTGCTGGCGGATGTGGACCAAGGACAAGAAGTTTCTCCTCAGCTATGGGAGATATAAGACATCATGCAAAAGAAAATCTGGAAGACCAGGCAATTTGAGCCTGATTGTGCCAAGCCTTGATGGCTTGAGTTTTGATTTGTCTGCAAAGTACTCTGCTCCATCAACATTGTCAATAAATTCTTCAAAAAAATCTCTTCTAAAGGTCATGTGACAAGTTGCTTCTGAATCAAGCAACCAATCATTTTCCCAAGAAGCAAGTGAAGCATTAAACAAGTCTTCATTTACTCCAATATTACAATGTGCCACAACATGGTGAGTGGATTCAAGTGCTTTACCTTTCTCTTTGTCATTGGTTTTACCTTTGGCTTGATTTCTTTCTTGCTCAATTTTGCCCCAAGGCAACTTGCATGTGGATGCATCATGTGATCCATCTCTACTGCAACATATGCAATGAAGATCAGAATTTTCTCCTTGAGAGTGTCTGCGTCCCTTGCCTTTGAAATTTCTTCTTTCTCTTCCTCTTCGGCCATCTCTTCCTCTGGAAGAATCTTGAGCTTGATTCTTCTCTCTTATGTGCAAGACACACAACTTCTTTAGAAGATTGAGGAGTTGTCTTCTTACCAAAATCTCTCTCTCTCAGCAAATTTATTCACAAGGGAGTCAAAGGTAATCTCTTTGAGGTTTCCATTTGCTTGCAATGACTCAAGATAATTTGAATAAGTGGGATAAAGTGCCTTAAGAAAAGCTATCAGAGGAATGTCTAGTGCAATATTAGTGACTTTGATATCATGCATAATATATTTTTACTTTTGATGCTAGAGCAAGAGGATCATCATTTTGTAATTCAAGACTGAACAATTTAATCATCAATTGTACAACTTCAAGTGCAAAGTGTGAGTCATAGAGTTCCTTCAACTGCTATAAGGCTTCAAAAGCATTCGAAAATGGTGAAATGTGGTGACTCACCTTTTATTTACAGATGTTGCAATCAAGGCATAGGCGTCGCTGTTCTTGTTTTCCCAAATGATGAATTCCTTGTCTAAGGTAGGCTTTGCAGTTTCCTTCTCCTACACAAACTCCTTTCCACAGCTCATTGAAAATGAGAGTGTGTTTGATCTTCCGAGACCACTCAGGATAGTTCTCCTTCCCGGTGAGAACCACTCCCACAATAGATATCAATGAATGCATTTTAAAATCTGTGTACTGTAAAAAATATGCTTTGCTGCCAATATAAAATTTGCACTTGTGGTTGTAAAAACTACAATTCTGATATATATATAGCAGAGGTATATATGGGGGGAGGGCTTATATGGGGAAGGGCTTATATGAGGGAGGCGGGTTCAGGCCACACAATAATATATAAAAAAATGAAATGTCAGGCGTGCATTATATCAAAAAACCCCTGTATTAAAAAACAAAGTTATGTTATTTGGGCCAGGAAACAACGTGGACCAAATACAGTGGAGCTATATGTTGTGGGGGTGGTAGTGAGCGTAGACAGTGTGATATGGAGAGAGCGTAGATGTCTGCAATGAGCCAACGTATATGACAGTGTGATGTGGTTTGTAGCGATGGACTCCACTTTGTCAAATTAAAACATCAAAACTGTTGAGGCGGCTCACTGTATAGCTGCATATGGCAGCTAAAAAATACTTTTAAATTGAAGTCTACACTGCAACTAGCTGCCTACATCATTGCTGAGGCACTTGCAACAACATTCAAACATACATATTTACATAAAAGTAATTCTCCTAGTTAAGATGGCAGCACTCTATTTAATTCTACCCGTTCTTACCTCCAAATCAAAGCCAACTCCATTTTTAGTTTTTCTGCCCTTATAACTCCCTTCTGCCATTTCTGTAGTCTGCCATAGTCAGGCTAGGAGGTAACTCCTCAAATGAATTGTGTTTATTCATTAAGATTACTCATGGTTATATACATGAGGGAGTGACTCTTAGTCTTCATCTCCTGATGACTCTTCATTTTCCATTAATTACTATTTACATTATTTACAAGTGTTCACCCAATCCCAATGATTAGGTGTCAACATGAAAGGAGGAGCCCTACAAGCAGTTAATAGTAACATGATCTCCCTCGAAGGGCAGATAGTTGTTGTTGGTAACAAGTCCTTAGGTAAGAGGGAGCTTGGGTATATTCCTTTAATAGGAATGATTAGGTCCTCCCTAGTTAAGAGGGAATCACATATATGGCTCTCTACTTCATGTGTCATGCACTAGACTAGGACTAACTGCCATAAGTCTTAGTGAAGGCCATGAGGGAGAGATGGACACATCATTCTTGTCTTCACGTTATCAAGAAAGAATGGAGGATTGGGTAAACATTTGGTTTCTGATACTTTTTGAGGATGTGGTAGGGCATACAATAGGCAAGATTAGTCGAAGAGGAAATTCCTTGAGGATGTGTGATTCCAAGACAGGAATGGTCCTAAAAGGACATACCTTGTGAACATCCGAATGGGGTATGTGCCTTGAGAGACAATGACGAAGATGTCTATGAATCATTGGTCTCCCCAACATTGTGCTCTAATCTTGTGGAGAGATAGAGTTGTTAGTCAAGGCCTTGCTATGTGACAATGCCGGTTGATATGTTTGAAATGCACTGATATAAGATGATATGATAACTTATGAGATGTCTTACCAATTCGACTCTTCCTATGAGAATTACTCAGTATGAGAATGTCCAAGTACCATGTATGGATTATGAATACCTCCCTAGTTAATGTGATTGGGTGTCCCCCCTGCATCAAAACCGCTCTTACCTGCAACTTCCGGGTCTCGAATGTGATTGGTGTATTCAAGTACCCTTTGTCTTTGTTAGCTTAATCTTCTTGTTCTCTTATTAATGCATGTGTGTGTATTTCTTCAAATTGCTATCAAAAACATAAAACACGAACACGATATTGGCTCTCTTCCAAGGCCAAAACCTCTCTTCTCTTGAGAGGAAAACACTTCGGTAAGTTTTCTCTTATCGAAGCTTCTTTCTTGATCAATGCCAAACCCTAGACCCTTGACTAGAAGATCCTCTAAGTACAAGTCAAGTCTTTCCTTTTCTTTACATTATGTTTCCACAACACTTTGTCCACCACCTTCTGGCATTTCGTTCCCCGACACTTATCCTTCTTCCGACACTTTGTTCTTCCTTGCACTCTTAGTAGACCTTCTAGAAGAGATACTTATCTTTTGTACTTGGTGATATCCTTCACCTAAGGATACTCCTTCCTTCTCTTGATCAATTGAACCCCTCCTTGATGTATAGTGGTAGGCTTAGTGTGACAGCACTGTAGCCCTAATTCTCGCACGTGTGAGAGGTCTTGTAGATGTTATATGGCTCCTCTTTCCTTCGCTTGAGGTCCTTCCTTCTTCGCTTGGATAGGAGGCCTAGTAGCCCTAGTTTGTAGCCCAAACGATGAGGTATGATGGGAGGTGACTTGTTGCTGTCCTAACCGCAGATAACGCATCCTTCTCTTCGCACGTGTGTTTGGTATTGGCCCTAAAACAGTCCCAAAACCTTGGCTCTGCCTTCTTGCTTCTTTGCTGCACTAGAGGCTACTTCTTCGTCCCTTTCTCAGCTTCTTGTTCGGTCCTCTACCTTCGCTGGTTTTAGAGTGAGTTGCTTGTCATTTGAGGGAGTGGACAACCTCTATATATAGAGGACTGTCCCTCCTTTAGGCCAACTCATAGGCCGACTTGTTGCCTTGAGGCTGACTTGACTTCCTTTGCTTTGATGGGTGTTTTTAATGGTGTCTTTGCTAGGAGGAGACTTGACTTTTCTTGGAGGTGTCTTCTTTTACTTTCGTACATAAATATACAATGTGTAACATGCCTTTAAGGTCTTCAACATTATCTCTTGACTATTTGACTCACCTATAGCACTTTAACATGTGCTAGGCCTATTTCTATGAGCAAGAAACTCATGGACATATATTATAAAAATAATATTTATTTTCTTGAATAAATACAAATATCAAAAGTACATCTATGAAGATCGAACCTATTTACATTTCCCTCAACAATAACTGCCAATCCAACTCGGCGAATCATTGTCCAAACTCCGGTCTAACAATAAGAAAATTCCCTGCAAAAGCACGAAGCCTCTAACCCACGCGTGCTCCCACAATGTGCTCCACAAAAATACCTCAAGAAATTTGCACTGCTGAGTAAACTCCTACAATGATGTCCAATGGAAGCTCTGAATTGAGCTCCCCAAATTGCCTCACTAGGGAGATACTTGAATTTTTTTGAAATGAGGGTGGAATTCTCGCTTGGAAATTCCTTGTGCTGAACAACATAGGTTGTCTTGGCTAAGCAACTGAAGAGAACTAGTGTTAAATTGTCAAATAATCAAAAGATACCAAATGGAGGCCTGTAAGCTCTATTTATAATTGCTAGCCTTCTCCCTTGGTGGTCCCCACCTTCCACTAATAAAATATTACTTTGCCGCCATTCTTCATTAAAATAATAATTTCCACTTTTCTCCCACAAAATACTATTTTCTCCTTTTTATTTAATATCACCAAAAATTGGCAAAAATCCTTAGTGAATTTTGCACACAAAAATTGGGAACATTACATAGCAGGGCCCCAGGGGCCAAAGATTGGATATAGTAGAGCCATGATATCCTTGAGGCTTTCGCAGATAACTTGCAAAGAACCCAAAACCAACAGAAGTTGTATGCAGAAAGGGGCATAGTAGAGAGGCACTTTGAGGTTGGGGACTTAGTCTTTTTGAGACTCCAATCATATAGGCAATACACTCTTAAGCAAAATGGAGCAAAACAACTTAAGATGTGTTTTTATGGGCCTTACAAGGTGGCCAAGTGAGTTGGGGAGGTGGCATATGAGCTAGAGCTCCCACCTGGGAGAAAGGTATACAACATGCTCCATGTCTTTTGCTTGAAAAAGGCTTTGGGACAACAAATTACAACAACTATAGAGTTACCACTAATGGACGATGAGGGGCACCTGATTCTAGTTTTAGAGGCTATCGTGGAGGTGAGGGAGAGGATACTCTGGAGTAGGGTCATTAAGGTATTTCTTGTCCGGTGGAAAGATTTGCTAGAGGAGGACGCTAGATGGGAGGGAGAGCAAATATTACAATACCTGACATTACAATTGCTTAAGCACAAGCAACATCTGGGAGGGGAGGATTGTGATATTCCCTCTAGATAAATTTTGCTAAGGCAGTCTCACAATTTTGCAATTTTGGGTGTTGGACAAATTTTGTGCACAAAACTTAGGAGATGTGGGTAAGAGTCAATTAAATAAATTTTGTGAGGAAAAGGGGGCTCTAAACATTAGGAAGATTATGACATTACAATTACTTAAGCACAAGCAACATTTGGGAGGGAGGATTGTAATATTCCCTCTAGATAAATTTTGCTAAGGCAGTCTCACAAAATCACAATTTTGGGTGTTGGACAAAATTTTTTGCACAAAACTAAGGAGATGTGGGTAAGAGTCAATTAAATAAATTTTGTGAGGAAAAGGGGGCTCCAAACATTAGGAAGATTATATCATTATTGGATTGTGGGAGCCACGTCAAGGCAATTCGAACTCCCTTGAGAAGAAATTTGAATTAGAGGGAAGGAGAGGTAAAGGAGGTCGAATGAGGGACCCACGAGGAGAGAAATGGAGACAAATGATAAATAGAGGGAAGGAGCTCCATTTTGGATTTTCTTCCAAATTCAAAATTGAACTCTAGTTTGCTTGTGTTGTTCAGTTAGGCCAACACGTGTTGTTTAGTACGACAAATTTCCGAAGGGGAATCTCAACTCCTTCAGTGGACTTCGAGTGCCACTATAGGGAAGCCTATCTTCACTATTGTAGAGTTGTTCTGGAGGCAATTTCAGGGTAACTTGTCCCATTTGGTGAGCAAACTAGGCATAGGAAAATAGTATGCACCCCTTGGGAGAGGCAGTTATAGGACCAATGAATTTCCGGGCTTTTCAGGGATCATTTTCCATAGAATTTACTGGATTTTTGGAGTGGTTTGCAGGGATGAGAGTGGGGGAGAAATTTAGCTCAAATTTGGGCATCTTTAGCTTGCGCAGGAGCTGCTTTTGGGCTTGTGCAGGGGTTCAAGGGCAAGGAGAAATCAAGGTGGAGGAAGGCTGGAGAAATAAGGGAGGTTGAGGAGAAATTTTGATTAGTAATTGCAGGGGAATTCTAGAGGAATTTGGCTAGTGATTTGGAGGCATTCTACAGCTCAGTTTCAACAGTGCATTCTATGGGTCGAGTTGGGCAAACACACTCTTTGTGGGTTTTCTAGAGAGTTGGATTGAGGGTGAAATCTTTTTGGGTTTTTCTCATCTGAGTGAGAAAGTGTAATAGCTGAAGTTTCAGAATTTTCTGAGCACTTGGGAGGACAAAAATCCAATTCCTCACCTAGCAACAATAGTAGTAAATTCTGGGTCAGCGCAGATCTTGGATTGGGGCCTAGCCAATACATGGGTAGCGTGATTTCCACCTGGGTTTGGCTTTGCTTGTTGTAGCAACCTCATGTTCATCTATTCCTGTCTATTGTACTCCATTCCATCAACATAATAAAATGGATCAATAGTTTTGGTGCAGTGTTATTGTGTGGATGGTATTTTGTTTGTGTTTAGTTTCTGGTTGCATATTCATTATTTTGCTTTGGTATCACTTAATATTTCCACTAGGAATATTACACTAATAAACTTTGTGAGCATTGAGAAATTCTCTTGGTGTAGAGAAATAATGGGCATTAGTGTCTTGGATTGTTGATCATCTTCTCCTTTGATCTCTTATATGCAAATAAAACAAGTGGGAGATTGTTATGTATATGTAATAATCTTTGCATGATTGGTTCCATGTGTGATTTGTATGTGCTGGGCATAGTGGGAGGGTCATAGGGAGGTCAAAAGGGTGTGGAATCCCCAAAAGAAAATTAGGATAATTTTTGCATCCATTTTTAGTGGTTTTCATCAGACGGTTTTCACCTTTAGCAGTGTTGTGGTGCATAGTGGTTTCACCTAGGGTTTTGTAATTTTGGTTAAGGAATGACGGTTGTATTCTAATCTAGGGTTAATGGATTGGAGGTTTATGGATGCGGCATGATATACAAATTGTATTGTAACATTGTAAAGATATTAAATACTGAAAAATCTTTCTGGTTTTCTCGGGTTTGAGTTTCCAGGGTAAAATCCTTGTTAAATATGTGTGTGCCTCTGCATCTTTTCTATTTTAGGAAGAATCTGTTTGCAACAATTTTTGTCAATTTGAAGTAAATTAAGGCAAGTTTAGTTAATTTGCCTCTGGGCCAGTGTTTTTAAAACATGCCTTCCTAACTGGTAACCAGTCTAACTGGCCGGTCAGCAAGGTCACCGGTTGGAATCGACTGAAAAATTTGGTCAGAAAGGCGATGTGGCGGAGTTTTGGCACTAACCGACGGGTCTAGGATGGAACCAGATGGTTTGTAGTTAGACCAGTCGGTTACCTGCCATGCCCGCGGAGGACCCACACAACGACTTTGCCAAGGTTGTTTAGGGGTTTTGGAGGGAAAGTAAGGGTCCTTTCCCTCCAAAAACACCCTCTCCAAGCCTTTAAGAGGCCCTTCTCTGTCTCATTTGTCTCACACATCTCATTTGGAGTGTTATGAGTGTTTGTGAGTTTGCTTGGGAGCTTGAAGAGTGTTGAGTTTTTGCTAGAGTAGTCATCTTGGAGGCTTGGGGTTGGAGTTGGAGCTATTTTGGAGATAGTTTGTAGCTGTCAGTGGAGTTGGCATCTTCAAGAGGAGGTTAAGGAAGCTAGTTTGCATTTCTAGGTAAGGATTTTCACTTGAAAATTCATCATTTGACTTTTGTCCATGAATTAATTTTTTTTGTGTTATAAATTTATAAACTTCTCACTTCTATCATTTATGCTATCAAATCTCTAGTTCTATGCTATCAAATTTTGTAGCCTACATGTACATTTGTTTTCCTAAATTTAGCTTTCGTTTTCCATGTTTCTTAGCTGCAATTTTTTTTTAAATGGTAGATTTCTTTGCAAATTGTAATTATTTAAAGCAAACATGGCTCCAAAAGGAAAGGACAGTGCATGGGCTCATTGTGATGTAATTGATGGAAAAATGATATGCATATGCCATAAATCTATTGGAGGTGGGGGTATTCTTAGATTGAAGCAACACTTGGCTGGGGTAAGAGGCCAAGTAAAGCCATGTGATGCACCAAATGCAGTTAGGTCCTATTAGGGCATAATACATTTCCAAGCTTGAAAAGTTTTATGAGGATAAGGCTAGGGAGAAGGCCATCCAAGATGACATTGCAAGGAAGAGGGAATTATTAGAAGCCATGAAAGAGAGTGGGTATGATGATTTTGAGATTCAAGACTCAATTTATATCCCTTCCACCAATGACCCGTTTCACTATGTTCATCCTTCTTGTGGCCAACCATCAAAAGGAACAAAGAGAACAAACATCCAAAGTTATTTGTCATCTTTTGCCAACATTGCCTCTTCTAATCCCACTTCTCCTCCCAGCCAAGTCGTCAACCCACTTTGGATCAACATTGGAAAAAACAATGCAACGAAACTTCTCATCAATACATTGCTAGATGGTGGCATGATTCAAATATCCCATTTAATGCTACTTGCTCACCTTATTACCAAGCTATGTGGGACTTTGCTATAGTTGCAGGAAAGGGCTTCAAAGGCCCTAGTATGCATGACTTGAGGGGAGCTCTTTTGCAAAAAGAGATATTTTCCATTGATGAGTATTTGGTTGAGTTTAAAGATTCATGGTTCAAAACAGGTTGTTCCATCATGTCAGATGGATGGACTGATGGAAAGAACCACACCATCATTAATTTCCTTGTTTCTTGTCCTCAAGGAACCATGTTTTTGAGATCAGTTGATGCATCTGATAAGGGGAAGGATGTAGCCCTTCTATTTGAGCTTTGGATGACATTATTCAGGGAGTTGGGGAGCAGAATGTTGTGCAAGTCATCACTGATAATGCCTCAAACTATGTTCTTGCTGGAAAGATGCTTGAGTCCAAATATAGGACCATATTTTGGACTCCATGCACTGCACATTGCATAGACCTCATGCTTGAGGACATAGGCAAAGTGGAGTGGGTAAAAAACATTGTAGAGCATGTCAAGTGCACTACAAAATACATTTACAACCACTCATGGGTATCGAACCCAATGAGGAAAAACACTGGGGGCAAAGAGCTTGTTAGGCCTACAATTACGAGATTTGCAACTCACTTCCTCATGTTGCAATGTCTCAATGGTCAACATAAAAACTTGCAGAAAATGTTCTCTTCTGAAGAATGCTTTGAATCTCGGTGGGCTTGTAGACAAGATGGAAAAGACACCAAAAAGAAAGTGTTTAACAATTATTTTTGGAAAAGGTCTATAGAGCTTGTGAAAATTACTGAGCCCTTTGTTAAGGTTCTAAGGATGGTGGATGGGGAAAAATTGGCCATGGGCTACATTTATGAGGCTATGGATCAGGGAATGGAGCAGATACGGGCAGCTTACAAGGACAGGTTAGCTAAATATGGCGGTATATGGGAGATCATTGATAACAGATGGAACACTCAACTCCATCGTCCTATACATGCAGTTGGGTATTTTTTGAACCCAAAGTATCATTGTAAAGATCGGCTAGGAGATTTGCAGGATGGGGAGGTTAGAGCTAGATTGATTGATTGCTTGGAGCACATGGTGCCCACCCATGCAGACTAGTTGGAAATACATAGACAACTTACTGTTTTCACTATGGCAGGTGGTACCTTTGGCAAAAGCTTGGCAAAGATGGCAAGAGATGTGGATCAACCAGGTAAGCAATTCCAATTTCCAAATTTTTTTTCTTTTCAAGTTAAATTTTTTTGCGTTCTTTACGATTGAAATTATAAACTAAGTTACTAATTAATGTCTTTTTCTTTGCAACACATTGGTGGGAGTCATTTGGTGGCCAGCATCCTTAATTGCAAAGGTTTGCAATTAGAGTCCTCAGCCAAACTTGCAGTGCTTTAGGTTGTGAGCGCAATTGGTCTGTTTTTAAGCGCATACACACAAAGAAGAGAAACCATTTGGAACAGAAACGGTTAAATGATCTTGTTTTCGTGCGATACAACCTTCGACTAAGGAGGAACCAAATGATGAACAAAACACCTGATCTAGATCCCATTGTGTTGGACGATATTGAGCCAACATCAGAATGGGTGGAGGACACTGAATATCCTGTGCTTGAGGCTGATTTTGATATCGACATGGCATTAGCGGGGGATGAACAAATTTTGTGGCGGCGTCAGAACCAGGATCAATAGCGGCATCAAGGAAAGGCAAAGAACCAATGGAAGGCACTAGTCGTGCAGGTCGACAAACTTGTGCTTCCATTAGGTCCACTTCTATTGTTATTGGTGGCATTGCTACTGAGGTTGCAGATCAGGCTGAGGCATCCTCAAACTCTGAACCAGATGATGTCTATGTAGCTCCTGATGATGATCCTGTGTCTAGTAGTGGTGATGAACTTTATGATTGATCATGTGTACACTGTATACTTGTAGTAGGCCAATGGCCTCATAGCTTGCAACATTGTTTTTGGACTTTATAGGCCATTTAGAGCCTCATTGCTTATGTATTTTGCTATTTTGTCGATGATATGTATTGCACTCGGTGCCATTTTGATATATTCACCTTTACATGGTATATAAATGAGCAAACTTTGCATATTTTTCTCTATTGGCTTGTAATCATGGTTTTAAATCTTAAAAATAGTTTTGTTTCATTAAAAATTAATTATTTAACGTATTTTTTTAAAACCTGTTCGTTTAGACCTAACTAGTCTCGGTTCGACCAGTGCTGGTCGGTAAACCGGTTCATTAGGTGGACCGGTCTGGTCACTGGTTCCGATTTTAAAAACATTGCTCTGGACCAACCTTTCCCATACTAAATTGAATAAAGTATTAAAGAAAAAGAAAGAAAATAGACAATTACATTCCATGAAAAATCCCTCATTTAAAATCAAAATAGAAATGTGCTTGTGTACACTGTAAATAAACAAAAAATTCTGAACATGGTACATATTTCATAGTTAATAAGCCATATTCCTAGAGGTCAATAATATATACCCAATCATTTGTTGTCAGTAATTTTGTAATTTAAATTACAATGTACAAAATTGAAGTATGAACTACTAATTATAGAGCATGAAACAAATAAAACATAACCGTTAGCAAGTTTGGCAGTGTTTGATTGAATTTGACCAAGTGCATTTGCGTTTGTTTGCATCTGCTTCCTGAGTTTTAGACTCATGAGTCTAATCCATTTGAGTCTTGACTGAGTCATGTTGAGTATGAATAAGTTTCAAACCCAGTAAGCTTTGTTGACTTTGTCAGTTTCCCAGTCACTTCATCATTTGAAGCAATGATCTTGACTAGTTATGAGGTTTTGAAGAATACTGGATAGCACAAATGTGTTATTGTAAAAGAAAATTTTAAAGGAAAAAACTTTGGATTTTGTTTACTTGAAAAAATCCACAAAACAATTAGGCAATTAGGAAAAGACGAAGTTCTAGAGACCAAATATAGCTATCTGTAACTATTCAATGCACAAACATGTCTAAACTCTTTGCTAGAGTTTATAATAAAAATGCATTTATTCTCGATGTTAGTGTGCTCTCAAGGTCAATCATTTTTTCTTGATATTACAAGGTAGAACAGGAAAATGAACATTTGAAGGAGGTTTATCTCAACTTGACACACATTTTTTCTTAGCTGGACATAGAATTTCGCTACCATAGAATTTAGTGTTGAGAAATCAATGCTAGTAGAATTAGGGTTAGATTTCTCTTTCTTGATAATTACTTGTGAATTATGTTGACTTCTTTTACTTATTTGTTATATTATATTCCATCAAGCAATTACCAAATTATGTGTATGAAGATAAAAAAACACAAGACACAAGATGTGGGCACTTTGCCAGGGAAAAACCCCTATCTAGGAGAAAATCCAATCAAATCTCTTCCCTCAATATTTTTCTTGAGACTCTTCAACCTAGACATAGACCTCCTCCAACAACCAAGTCAACCTCCTCTTCCAGCAACTTCAACCTAGAATTTCGACCTTGAAACAACAACACTTTGATCCAGCAGATGGAAGCAACAACTACTTTGACTATACAAGAAAACCTTCGATCTCCTAGAGAAACCCAAACGAGAGAGAGAGAGAGATAGCCCAAAACTTCGATTTTCTCTTTTCCTTCTGCTTTCTCCAACTTTGCACTTCTTTTAGCCTCCTCTCCCTTCTTCGCACTTTTCCACCTCTTTCTTTTGGATATCGAACTTTTGAGTGAGTGAGAGAGTTCTCCAAATGAATTTGACCTTCTTGTATATATAAATTTGAGGTGAGGTCAAATTTCCTTGTTTGAGGCCGACTTGATCTTCTTGAGGTCGACTTGGTGTGGAGGTGTCAACTACCTAGTTTTACTGAATAATAAATCTTTTTACCTAAGTTACCGGAAACGGCTCCCTACAGGGCAGAAACGCCGTTTTCCGTTTATGATACGTTTCAGATCCAGAAACGGCAAAAAAACGGCCAAAATACGTTTTTCGGGATGCAAAAACGTTTCGGGGTTTGAAAATCCGTTTTCCAGGCGTATTGATGGGAAAACCCTCCCGTTCAGCGGAAATGCAATACGTATCAGAGTTTTTGGAAACGTATTTCGGAAATCAGAAAACGTTTTACTAAATCTGAAAACGTATTAAAGAAAACCCAATACGTTTAGACCCTCAGCCGCCGGGAACGGATTTTATGACTTTTTTTACAAATTCGGTTTACTTTTCATTGTTCACGGGTTATATATATTCATTTAACCGAAGTTTTAACTTTTAACCCTAAACTGCCGCTGAGTTCGCTGTCGCCCGCATTGCTGCCGTCGCTGCCGCCACTGAGTTCGTTGTTCCAACTTCTGGAGTGCTCCCGCGGCTGAGTTTTTTGCTGCTGTTACAGTCAAACAACAGTCAAGCTTCAAGTTCTGGTGACTCGTGAGCCTGTGTTGCTGTGTAGTGTGAACAGTGAGGACCGAGGTTAGTTAAAAACTTAAACTGCTGTTATGTGAACAGTGACATTCAAATTTACTGTTTACCGTTTGGTCCGTTTCACACATTTCATATGAAGATTCAAGAACTACTTTTAAGTTTTAGTTTTCGCTTCACATGCATTTGCCATTTGCCATTAAATCGTATGCAGTCACCTACAGCCTTTCCATTAACAACGTGCCTTGGCCCTTGGGTTGATGCGTGTTTAAACTTTAAGCGAACCCCTTCCTCTTTCATGGAATAGCTGGATGGAGGGTGGCTCAACGACTGCCCATAATAGCAGCTGTTAAGCCAACTGGACTCGGTCTTGAACCTCAGTCAACCTAAGACAAAAAAACCTGCAATAGGAGCACTTTTTGAAAGGAAGAAAATGGGTTTTCGGGCAGAGCTAGAGTTTTCTGGAAATGACAGCTTCCAGGCTTCCAGCTTTTCGTTATATTGACTAAGTCTCCACAACCGCAGAGTAGTTAAGTGCCAAGACTTCATAATTTTTTGGTGCATATCTGGAGCAAGGAAGTTTTGGAGGCAATAATTTTTTGTCTTAAGGCAAGCCGCTAGGGCTAGTGGACAAGGTTGAATTGAATTAGGGCATCCTTTGGATGAACATTGGAGCTTGTTTAGCTTGAATTCTTCTTAGTTGATAACTTGATTGTTTTCACTCACAATCTAGCATTTTACATGGTTGAATTTGCCCTAGTAGGGTTGACATCATCCTCCCTAAGTAGTTTGTGCACCAGAAAAACTCTAACCTTAGCCAGAGCTTCAACTTAGGGCTTAAATTGAAGCCTCAATGCCTCTCCAAATATGCTGCAACAGGAGCACTTTTTGAAAGGAAGAAAATGTAGGTCTTGAACCTCAGTCAACCTAAGACAAAAAAACCTAACAGTGAACTCAGCAATCCAATTAGAGGAACATTTTTTCCATTTGGTAATTCTTCATTCGTTTTTCAAATTTTCTGGCTGAGTTAAAGCCTAAAATGATTTGACAATCAGATAAACATAGCCATTCTCAAAACTAGTTCTTTTTATGGGTTTAGGTGCTCTTCTCATAGACTCATTGTCTCAACCATTCTGTTCCATCCTCACCAACACTAGACAACACGTTTTTTGTTGAACAATTGGGCTGAACAGGGTGGCCCATATAACATTTTGTATTCATGATGGATCTTCCCCCATTATACTAATAAAAATGGACAGATTGTCCTGTTTTGCTAGCTCTTGAAATCATGGAGGTTGTTTCTGTGTATAAATCATATGATCATTGTCCATACTCCTGCCTTTAATCATTTAAATTTTTAATGCCTTTGCTTTGAATTTGTCACTTAAAAATTTTAATATAGTGAGAGTATTGGCTATAGATTATACTAGACAGACATTTGTTGAGGCAGAATGGACAGTGGATACTCATACACTTGATTCAAGTGTCATGAACTATTAAAGGCTAAAGCATATTGATGTCATTGAAAGGCTGAAAGTTTGGTGAAGCCAATTTCTCCCCCTTATTCAATATGACATGCTACTGATGCCAATGACTGTTGAAGCCTGAAGGCTGAAACTGATTGTTCCAACTTCCAACCACTTATCACAAATTACAATTGAAATGAGACAAAGCATGTAAGCATGCAAAGTTTCCATTTCATCATCTTTCTAGTTCAAATTAATCCCCCTAAAAACATGCTAGATCTGTTGAGCTTGAAACCTTCACCTATTTTCTCTGCCTGTGAAGTTGAAGTTGCCATGAATGATCATCCTTTGAGAATTTGAAATTGCAAAACTGCGTTGAACAGACTTAGAAATTGCAAACTGTTTATAACTTTATTGCATATATATTATTGATTAAATGATGAGATAATTTTATTATTTTATTAACATCCAGAAATGACCAAATAACTTTTTTTAAATACATATCTGAAGTTTGAACTTTGAAGATTGATATTTGTCAATTTTCTTTTTTCAGTTTCATTTACATCATCATCATTCATGGCAACTTCAAGTTCAGCCATTAATGAGGCAGAGGAAGTTGCACAGGAAACTGAATCAACCCAGAAAATTGATCCAAAGTCACCACTTTGGAAATATGTAACTACTGTTGGGAAGATCCAAGGAGGTGGATCATTGGCATGGGTTTGCAGTGAATGCCAAAAGGAGTTTAAGGGGTCATACACACGGGTTAAAGCACATTTGCTTGGGCTAAAAAACAATGGGATTCGCATATGTAGTGGCCCACCTAAAGAGAATGGGAAAGATGGAAATGGTTTAAGCAAGGTAAAAATTGCAAAATATCAGAGAGAACAAGAGGAGGCAGATGCTAAAGCAAATGAAGCAAATCCTGCCTCCCATTTAAAACACCCAACAAGGTTGGGATCTTCATCAAAGCCTCCACTTTATTCTTATGGAGGTGTTGGGTCAAAGCGGTCAAATTTGGGACCGCTTGAGAAGAGTTTTAATAATGATGCTCGGGAGATAGCAGATGCAGCTGTAGCTCAATGCATTTATGCAAATGGCCTACCCTTTAACCTTGTGAGATCTCTTTACTGGGCAAAGATGGTAAAATGTTTGAATGAAGCCCCAAGAGGGTACAAGAGCCCTGGATATGAGAAGATACGCACCACATTGTTGAGTGCTCAAAAGTTAGATTTGGAGGCTAAATTAGCCCCCATTCGTGATTCATGGCTCATTTCAGGGGTGTCCATCATTTCTGATGGATGGAAAGATCAAAGAAATAGGCCTTTGATCAATGTGATTGCTCAGAGCCCACATGGGGCAATGTTTTTGAAGGCAGTGGATTGTGAGGGGCAGATGAAAGATTCTCAATTCATTGCTGACATCTTGATTGAAGCAATTGAATTGGTGGGGCCTGAAAATGTTGTCTAGGTAATAACTGACAATGCAATGGTGTGTAGAGCAGCAGGCCTAATTGTTGAAGGCAAATATCAACACATTTTTTGGACCCCTTGTGCTGTGCATTCATTGAACCTCATGTTGAGCAAGTTGGGGAAGCAAATTGAGTGGATTCGAAAAATATTTGAAGAGGCAAAAGAAATTCAAGCCTTTATCACAAACCACCACATGTCCCAAGGCATCTACAGGGAATTTGCTAAGTTGGAGCTCCTTAAGGTACCAATACTTTAAAGTTTAAAGTTTATTAAATAATTCATAAATTCTAATTTTTGACTCCAAATTCAAATATCTAAATTGGATTCTCAAATGTCATTATTCGTGAATCATAATAGGTTATTCAATCAAATTATGATTTTTCAAATTGATTGAAATTTGAAACATTGGCAATTTGACACCTGCAGGTTGCTGAGACTCGATTTGCTTCTCACATCATAGTCTTAACAAGGCTCATGCAGGTGAAAGATGCATTACAATCAATGGTATGCAGTTCCCTTTGGAACCAATGGAGGCAATCCCAATCTGATAGAGCACAAGCAATGAAACGGTTGGTTGTTGATGACGAATGGTGGGATAAGGTGGAGTACCTCTTGGCATTTACTAAGCCAATTGTGGATTTGCTCCGTATGTTTGACACAGATATGCCTAATATGGGAGAGGTGTATGAGGGCATTCATTCCATGATAGAGAAAATAAGGTTGGTTATAAATGCCAAGGAGAATGACCCAAATGAAATCTTTTACGGAGAAGTAAAAGATATATTGACCAAAAGGTGGAACAAGATGACCACCCCATTGCACCTTTTAGCCTATGCACTGAATCCAAAATATTATGCTGCAGAGTTGCTACGTGATCCAGAAAGAAGCGCACCAAACAAAGACCCAGAAGTTGCAGAAGGATTTAAAAATGCTTTTAGAAAGCTTTTTGTAGATCCTGAAATTGGGCTTCGGATTCGTGCACAATTTTCTCATTTTGTGGGATCAGAGGGTTGGGGTTGTGATATTGAGTGTATGCGGGACAAGAGCAGATTAAGTCCAATTGAGTGGTGGAACTTCTATGATGGGGCACTTCCACATATCCAAAAATTGGCCATCAAGGTCTTGTCACCAGTTGCTAGTTCTTCTTCAGCAGAAAGGAACTGGAGTACATATGGCTTCATCCATTCCGTGAAGCGAAACAGATTGGGCTCTAAGAAGGTTGAGGAACTAGTGTACATACATTCAAACCTTCGCCTTCTGTCACACAAGAGAGATGAATACAAATTTGGGCCCACCAAATTATGGGACGTGGAACCAGAGTTGCCTGACTTGGATATGACATTGAATGCCATGTCTCACATGAGTTTGTTTGATTCGGAGCCATCACTGGGAATAGGTGCATCTTCAAGTGGACATGGCAGCAATGTTCACACTCACAGTGCCACTTCTAGTCCTAGAGAGGATGTGGAAGTGGAACATTATAGTGGCATGAATGAAGACATATTTGATGATATGTAAATGTAATTTATGATGGTGTTTTAACTTTTAACTTTTAAACTTTTGAACAACCATATGAACTATAATTTATGAGTAATGATAGTAGACTGCCAGTCATAGTTCTTTTTGTACTTTCATAGTATGTATTAATTAGTATGCATTATTAGTTTTGGACCCTGGTAATGATGGTATTTGTGTAACTTGTTATGTGAAAGTTTGAAATCTTGAAACTTGATATTAGATAACTTGATGTTTGAAATTTGAAACAAAAACTTGATGATATGTTGAAACTTGAAACTTGAATCATAAATGTTATAATAATCGTTAATGATGATCCAGATGATGGCAATGTTGAATCATGAATGTTTATGCCATATGACATGTTGAAAGTTGAAACTTGAATTGATGATTATGAATCATGAATCATGATAGATCATAGATGATAATTTAGAAATTAGATTCTGAATTTTGAAATATGAATGGTAGTATGAATTTTTTATTTTTAATATATAATATATATATATTATGTGCCGTTTCCTGCCGTATCGTATCCATATTTTTTGAAAAATTGCCGTATTCGTTTCAAACCCCGTATTCATATCCGTTCCCGTATCCGTTTTCTGGTAACTTAGCTTTTTACATGATTTGAAAGCCCAAGAAGGGTCTCTTTAAATGGACAATGACTCTAATAACTCAAAATAAAGCCTAGAAGTCCTCAATGGGACTTTGACTTAAAACATGATGACCCAAGCATGAAACCCATGCTTTAATAAGTCATTGTGATAATAATAAAAAAATCCTTTTTCATTGTTTTGACAAGTACATTACATAATTGCTAAAATACATTTATGAAGATTGAACCTAGTTACATTTTCAACCTCCCTCTTAACTAGGGAGGTAATAATAATAACATATACAGGTACAAGGAAGATCTCAAACCATATGAACTATGAAGAGTTTAGGTAAAGCAATGCCATGGACTAGATTCCTGACTAGACCAGGGCAATCTATTCAAGTGGGACTAAGATGGACTAATTCTTTCAACCTCTCTAGGTACCATCAGGGTTACTTGCTAACCATCAACCCAAGGATCTAGGTGCGTATCCGAGGTCAGAGCTCCATGATCAACGCCACCCTCCCTACTTCGAGAGCTAGACATCGACACAGTTTGTCAGCCGGATGTCGTCCTAGGCAATGTGTCTCACATAAGGCCTCGACAAGTCATTAGCGATATCAACTAAACCAAGCATGCTTCTAAAATATTCAAACTTCTTATTAGGAAAAGACTTTGTTAGTATATCAGCTACTTGATCATCTTTCGGGACAACTGTAGCTTCACGATCACTCCCTCTGCACCAAGTTCCTAATATAGTGGAACTTATTGTTGATATGCTTCGTCCTAGCATGAAATATAGGATCCCCAAACATCTTTATGCAACTTTAATTATCACAGTTTATTATAGTAGGATCTAGAGTTTTCTTGAACAAATCTGTCAGAAGCTTCCTCAACCATACAACCTCCTTTCCTATTTCACATGCAGCCACATATTCTGCTTCAGCACTACTCACAACAATGAGATCTTGCTTTCTACTCATCCATGAGATCTTGGAAGATCCCAAACTAAAGCATCCACCTGTGGTGCTTCTTCCATTGGTCTTACTACCACCCCAATCAGAATTTGTGAAGCCAATCAGTGTGACTTCCTTGCTATTGTACTTTATGTTGAGAAATCTAAGGCATAACAAATAAGTGATTTCTCTTCTATTAGTAACTGCTTGTGAGTGCTTTTTACCTTTTTAGATTAGAACCTTCTTTTACTTAAGTTATTAGTGTTCTTCTTCATCAAACAACTACCAATGCATAAACCATAAAGAGACAAAAGACACAAAATATAGGCTATCAGCCAGGGCCAAAAACTCTCACTCTTGAGACGAAAACCCAAACAAATTCTTCTTCTTATAGAGATTCCATTTGACAAATACCAAGACCAAGACCCTTGACCTATTTACCACACCAAGACCAAGTCACAAAGGCGTCCTCATTTAACTTAAACAAACAGTGAGATACAAAAGCAAATGTGATTCATACATAGAAAAAATAAACAAACAACAAATGCTCAATACACAACAAAAAATGAGAACCAGCTAAGCCATTTTATTAATGGACTGGAGCAAGTACAATAGTGCAGAAAATGCACCTGGGCTTGCATCAAGGGCAAGCTTCACAAAACCCAGGTGTTAAAAAGTAATCTCAATGCTTGGAAGAACTGCTCCTCTAATGCTTTGCGCTCTCTCCTAGTAACTACAATTGCTGGCTGGAAAGGAGCTGCAAGAAACCCTGCCTCCGGTGCTCAGAAAGTGATGGAAACTTTAGCCACAAACTCCTTGGCCAAAACCCACAAAAACCCAAAAATGCTTTGGCCCGATTTGGACTTCCCAAAATTGACCCCTAAAGGCATTGTGCAATCCCCAACAATTCTACACTGTCTACTGCAAAGATACGTCTGAAAAATTCAACTCTGGTGCTCAGAAAATTCTGAAACTTTATGTTTGGGATCCTCGTTAAAAACCCAGAAATGGTTTGGCCATATTTTGACCTCCCAAATTTTACCTCTTCTATGGCCCATGCTCCCCAAATAGCTCCAGAAATACAGCCTACAAGGAATGACCACAAAGTCCTCCAAGCTCTGAAATAGAAGCAAACACCACTCCAAATATAATCCTCTAACCTCCATGACAAAGCTCAGCCTCAAGCATTGATACTCTTCCCACCAAATGAGCTCCTACACTACCTCTGCACTGGCTCAGGTAGTGCAAAAGTCACACTATAGAGCTAGAAGCTCAATCAGCTCCCAAACTCTCCCAAATGCTAAAAATCCTCCCTAGCGTCCTCTTCGGAAAATCTCACATCAAATCTCCACTGTTAAGGACCACTAATGAACTCGACCTCCTCTCCACTGTGTGTCCCCTAGTAATACGCACAACCTGGAAGGGAATGCTACTGCTGGGAATCAAAATGTGATCCTCCTCCTGAAGAAATGAAGAAAACCTTCCTAGGGTGGCACTCAAAGTCCCTCGAAGAAAGGGTGAGCTCTTCGCTTGAAGGACTCGTGCTGAACAACCAGTGACTTGGGTAAGCAGCTCGAGCAACCAAAGAGAAATCGATATACTCCAATAAGATGAATGAAATGAGGGGAGCTACCTTCCTTATATAGATTTCGTGGAGCACTTTTCCCTCCAATTTAAACTCCATCGTGGGCCCTCACTTAACCACCTACATGTAAAACTTAACCACCTTCATGAAAACCGAACTAGGAAGTGCGTTTTTCCCTAGTGTGGGTGGCCCCCACGTGTAATTTAAACACAACAAAATAACTTCTCCTAAGTCTAATCTCCTAATAAAAGTCGAATGGGCCTCATCACCTCCAAAATCGGCCCCAAAATATAGAAATTAATCTTGTTCCAAAATAATTTAGGAAGGGACATTACAGTCTCACACACAAAGCCTCGACAAGTCATTAGCAATATCAATCAAACCAAACATGCTTTTAAAATATTCAAACTTCTTATTAGGAAGAGACTTTGTTAGTATATCAGCTACCTAATCATCTATCGAGACATGCTGTCGCTTCATGATCACATCCTGCACCAAGTGCCTAATATAGTGGAATTTATTATTGATATGTTTCGTCTTAGCATGAAATACAGGATCTCTAGACATCTTGATGCAACTTTGATTATCACAGTTTAGCATGGTAGGATCTAGAGTCTTCTCGAACAAATGTTAGAAGCTTCCTCAAGCATACAACCTCCTTTCCTATTTCACATGCAACCGCATATTCTGCTTCAGCACTACTCAAAGAAACGAGATCTTGCTTTCTACTCATCCATGAGATCATGGAAGATCCCAAACTAAAACATCCACCTATAGTGCTTCTTCCATCGGTCTCACTACCACCGCAATCAGAATTTGTGAAGCCAATCAGTGTGACTTCTTTGATATTGTACTTTATGTTGAGAAATCTAAGGCATAGCAATTAAGTGATTTCTCTTCTATTAGTAACTGCTTGTGAGTGTTTTTTACTTCTTTAGATTATAATCTTCTTTTACTTAAGTTATTAGTGTTCTTCTTCATCAAACAACTACCAATGCATAAACCATAAGGAAACAAGAGACACAAAATATAGGCTATCAGCCAGAGCCAAAAACTCTCACTCTTGAGAGGAAAACCCAAACAAATTCTTCTTCTTATAGAGATTCCATTTGACGAATACCAAGACCAAGACCCTTGACCTATTTGCGACTCGAAGACCACAAGTCACAAAGGCTTCCTTGTTTAACTTATGCTTCCTTGAGTCAATGATAGTCAAACTCTTACTCCTCCCACCTTCCTTAGCTAATCTTGATATTTTGGCCCTTAGATCAGATCTGCTCCTTTCGCCCTCCTTTAGAAACTCTTATTGCAGTGCTTGACCTCATTTTATATCTTGATCTCCTTCACTTGGATAGAAGAACGTTCTACTACAACTCGACCTGATGATTTTCTTCCTTCCTTTCTTAATTCAAATACAACTGTAACAATTCAACTAATTTTTACTTTAGACTCTACTCCTCTTCTTCGCACGTGTGGGAGCAATTACCCAAAATAGGTGCAAGATATTGTGGCTACTCTTCCTCCACTTCTTTGCTAGAATATACGCTGCTTCCTTCGCACTTCTTATATATTTCAGATGCTTGTTATATTCTCCTTCAAGTGAGGCTGAGCACCTCTATATATAGTGGTTAGCCCATGCATAATAGGTCGACATTATTTCAAGACTAGGCTGACATTACTTTCTAGAGCCATCTTCGTTTCCTTTTGCACGCTGACTTGGAGTAGGAATTCTGACAAGTCTTGGAGGGCTAATTTTACTTATCTAATGACTCATACAAAATGTAACATGCCCAAGAAGGGTTCTTCATACATGACATAGTCTCAAATTGACTTTTATGACTAGATGACAAAACCTAAAGGCTCACAATGGGAGCCATCACTAAAATAAAATTCCTTGCTCATGAAACCCATGAGACAAGAATTACAATAATAATTTTATTTTTTTTCTTTTCATCAATTACATAAAATCACAATTATACATGTCATTATGAAGATCGAACCTAGTTACACTTTTCAACACTCCCTCTTAACTAGGGAGGTATTCATAATGAAACTTGGTCATTCTCAATCTGAAGAATTTCTCAAGAGAAGAGTCGGATTTGTAACCCATTTGTATAGCATCATATCAACCAACATTCTCACACATCAAGGCATTGGCTAACAACTTTATCTCTCCACGAGATTTGAGCACAACGTTGGTGAGACCAATGATGTATAGACACCCTCATCATTGTTTCTCTCGGAACATACCCCACCTGGGTTCTTAGTGTGTGTTCCACCAAGATTCCTAGTCCTCAAAGAATATCGGTCCTCAATGACTACTCTTATCTTGGATGCCCTAATACATCCTCAAAGAGCATCGCGTCTCAGATGTTTACCCAATCGTCCATTCTGTCTTTCCAAGCGAAGACATGAATGATGTGTCTATCTCTCCCTTTTAATTAGGGAGGACACATCTATTCCAATAAAGGAATATACTCATTCCTACGGAAAGAATGTACCTAAGCTCCCTCTTGGCTTAGGAATTTCCAAGTTTCTTCCAAGTAAAACTTGTTTCCAGGCTCCCTCTTAATTAGGGACCTACAATAGCTCCTTAGGTAGAGATGATGGGACAACCAATTGCTTGAAGAACTCCTCTTCACGATGTCATGAACTTCTTTTCGTTATCTAGGAGTCTTTATGTTTGGGACTTCTACATAGGGTATTGACGATCCATGAGTTAGCCATGTCATCATCGGAAAGTGATCCATCAGTCCATATTTGGCCTTCTTTCATGCCATGCTGCTTTCTTCATGCCATGTTTACTTAAGGATTTTTCATCCTACGACATGTGCATCGGTGGTGGAAGACATCCATAGATTTTCCCTTGGCAACCCTGCATAGACCCATCTAGATATTTGTTCAGAATTAAAGGAATGAACATTAAAATCAATCTATGTTGCAGGAAACGTAAGGCAAGGGGCCGTTTCCGTACGAAAATGGGTACGAAACACTGAAACGCGTTTGGTATGGCCCTGAAACGCGTTTCAGCCTGAAACGTGTTTCAGGACTCTACGACTCACGTTTCAGCTTTTTACTTGTGTGTGTGTGTTTTTTTTTTAAAATTTAGTTTGTTTTCTAATTTATTTTTAGGTTATCCTAGTGACTTCTAGTTGCTTCTAGATCCCTGTCTAAAGTTATAAAAGTGAACTTTTGCCCTAGTGTTGATATGCAGTTCATGGTAATATTAAATTCTTAAAGTAAAAGTGGTATTCTCCTTTATTTTTCATTTTCATCCTTTTACTTAAATTTTTAACATTACCATGAAATGACTCAGGAAGTTTGAGAGTGGTTTCGCCCTCATTGGATTTCATATGGAGAAAGTAGAATTTTAGATCTCACTCAAAATCCAGCAAACTTATCTGTTTTTCAGGATTTCAGGATTAGGGAGATT
>APFE030302197.1:0-10500 GCA_000404065.3 Pinus taeda
CGTTACCATATATTTCTTTTCTCTTCCTAAACCAAAAACATTTTTCATATATAATTTGTTTCTTTTCTTATATAAGAGAGAAAAGAGAATACATTCACATCATAATCAATATATTACTGCAACTCTGATGGTTCACATCATAAGCAATATTCTAGCTCACCGCTATTCTATGTAATATGTAAATATTACTGTATCTTATATAATATTTTTTTATTTTTTATAAACAAAAATTTGAAATTTAAAGATTTAGGTTAAATGAGATTTAATAATTTTTTCCCGTACATAATTGGAATCTAAAATTTTAAGTCACTGAGATTTTCATTTCCAGGACAATATCAATTAAACTATATATTTAAAAAATACTCACATTAAAATATCTTTAATATTTTCTAATTAATGATTATATTAAAATTCATTTCAATCAATTTAATATTAAATAATATTATCTAAAAATTCAATACCCATTTATGTTCATATTCCTCTTCAATCTTATAGTAAATTACGATATTTCCAGAATTTCATTTATTTATCATATTTTTTGGTAAATCTTCTTTGGGATGCACTATTGATTGGACCAATAAATACAGTAGAGTGGATTGATGAATCCAAATGAAGGACTATAAAACTTCATAATGACCCGAACATGTGCGGGATGTACTATTGATATGACCAATGAATAGAGTAGAGTGCATTGAAGAATCCGAATGAAGCACTATAAATCCATAATGACCTTACCAAATACTTTGGAAGATAATGGCCCTGACATGTTCTCACTGTCTTTTTACCCTTGTAGAAAGTTTTTTTCTTATGTCGTAGATAACTTTTTATATAGTATGACATAAATATTTGGTCTATTTAATGGTCACACATGTGTCATGTTTGTTGTTGAGAATATGTTATCCGAAAACGGATGACCAACATTTTTTAATATTAAAAAAATTAAAATATAAAATAAAATATATTATATATAATTTAATATTGTTTTAAATATTTAGAATATTATTTGTGAAATTTATAGATATAATAGATGTTTTTCTTTAATCGAAAATAAAGGTCATAAAATTAATAATTTTTTAAAATTTTTTTTTTTTTAATTTTTAAAAATTTTCAAAACACAATATTTTTTTCATATATAATTGTTTACGTGATATAATTTAGTTTTTTATATTTAATTGTTTTGATGGTATAATTTAGTTATATATTTGATATTTTTTTTTAATCAAATGATTAGAAATTATACATAAAAACCATTAATATTTCTAAGTATTTAATAAATACAAGTTTAATATGGATTCAAGTTAATTAACATTTTTAAGCATATACATATATATGCATATATTATTTATATAGTCATTTATCTTTTATTTAGTTTAATCTTTTTGTGATATAAGGTGGATTAGTGCAACGCAATTGGATTTAGAGGGTTTTGTTTTAAAAGATAGTGAGATTTCAAAATTCATTGTAATGACAACAAAAATATTACGCTTAGTCTAATTAATAGACAAAATGGGCATTTTAAGGGCATTGTCTCTTGTTAATTTTAATCAAAATCTAACTTGATTTCAAGTTATTTAATTATAGAATTTAAAGGCCTTAAGGGTTTTCAGGGTGCTCAATCCATTTACATATTCAAAATGTATTTTAAACAACAAAATATCACAATCTTTCTTCAAATTGTATCCATAATTCTAATGAAAAACGTGATTTCCTCTTTAAGTTGAATTGTGCTAAAATATTAAACCATGTTAAATCTTGGCATGGCATACTCATATGTAATACTGTCAGAAAATTGTAAATAATTTATTTACTTTTACTGAGGTAATTTGTAGACTATGGGCACATGCTAAAGGTTTGGTATGAATAAATGATGAACACAATTATTTACATAATTTACCTTAATAAATGATCACATCTAATCAACCATGAAAATCATGATTGAGATAGATGTTGAAAAATATTTTCACATTTTAGACAACTACAAGACACTTGACAAAAAGGTTGGCCAAGACGGCGAGAGGAGGAAAAGTTTGAGATGGCCTTTTGAACTTGGAGCCTGGTTGGAGTAGACCATAGAGAGGAAATTAAAAGTTGGTTAGCATAACACCCTTAGGAAAGTATGTTTTAGAGGGAGGCAGGATGCTGCCAAAAAGGAATTTATGAGTTGGACCTAGTATGGCGAGTGAAATTCGAGATTGAGCCCTGTGTGGTTAAAGAAATCCTGGGGTGGACTTGGTGTGCTTAGAGAAGCCTTAGGTTGGACCTGGTATTGTCCTTCACAAGGAAAAAATGTTATGGATATGAAAACAGATCAGGGGGAGTTCTGGTGGAGGGTGCCAGTTCTCATTGGTTGGGTGGAACCTTCCTTTGTCCACTACAATTTTTGTGGCAAGGTTAATTATTCAAAAGCACATACGTGCAATAATATGAATGGTTTTTCTTGTATGTTAATTCCTATTACCTTTTGCAGTTGTTTTATCTAAATTTGATAATGTGAAATTGCAAAACAATTTGTTGATTGGATTATGTTAGTTACAAGTTTTGATGGATAGAATAGGTACTTATCCATCAATGAGGAAAGATCCTTATCCATGAGTAAATAGGTTTGGAAGTTATATGGAAAATCCTAGATACATTTCACAGCATCGACCTTCCAGGTTACACACAATTACATTACTAACTATGCATATGGAGAATATTTTCAAAAGAATACAATAGAAAGGAAAAGATGAATTTTTACTCTATAAAAAATTGAACAAAAATACTAATAAGCCTAAAAGAACTATTGTGGTAACAAGAAAAAAGGATCGTATCTTTCTAAAAGTTCACATTTAAAATCTGATAAACATTTTCGATGACAACATATAATATAACTAGTAGAACCACATTTACCAATAAAACATATATACAACCACATTTTCTAATGTGGTTGATAAATACCGATAGGCCTATATCAACCACTTTAATAATTATTATGTGTATTTTTTTGAAAAACCAACTATTTAAGATTATTAATACCAACCATATTCTTATATATTTATATGTTAATGATTATTATATTAATATTTATATTAATATAATGATCATAATATTATAAAAAGAAAATTATAATTTTAATTTTAATTAATTAAAAAAAAAATTTATAATATAATAATATAATAATGATATATATTATATTAATAAAATAATAATATAAATACTATATTATATTATTTTTATATAATATAATAAATATATATAGTTATTATTATATAATAATAATATTAATTTCAAATAATAAGTAATATAATTAATAAAAAAATCTTCATAACATAGTTATTTCATAATAACCATAATCTTTAGTAAATGTGATTGACATACCTATAAGACTTATTTCTTCTATGACACAAAACTATTGATAAATATATAAATTATTATTATTTTTAGGAAAATAAATATTTTTAATTTTATTTAAATAACAACAACAACAATAATAAAATAACAATTAAAAATTATTATTATGTTTAAACAATAATAATTTTTTGTAATTAAATAATTATTAAATAATAATAAATATAAACCAATTAATGAAATAAATAATAATAATAATTAATTATCTTTACATAATATTAGTTAAATAATGAATATTAATAATATATTAATAAGATATAATGATAATTATTAATTCTTTGTCATAATGTGACTTTGGACCATGGTTGACCACAGTTGACAATATTTGTCACAAAGCGACAATTGATCATGGTTGACAATGGTTCACTATGATTCACCATGTTTGACTCCAAAGAATAACAAACCATTGGGATTTGTACTAAAATTCCAAGATTGACCATGGTTGAACATGTTTGATTCTATAACACATGGTTGACCACCATGGTTGGCCATGGTTACAAAGATTGTCCATGATTTTTATATGGAGACATTCTTTGTCACATTGCGACATCAACCCATGGTTGACCATGATTGATATTATAAACGCAAGGGATTGATCTTATCAACTGAAGTGAAAGATAAACCCAACAGGTTAATATTAAAACCCCATGATTGACCATAGTTGACAATGGTTGACCATGATTGATATTATAAATCTAAGGGGATAATAAAGCCAACTAATTAATCTTATAAACCCAAAGGAATAATAAAACCAAGTGATTAATACTAAAACCACAAGGGATAATGAACCCAAGGGCATAATGCTAAACCCAATGGGTTAATATTATAGACCCAACATATATAAACCCTAAGATAATTATTATAAACACTAAAGCAACCATGATTTACCATGGTTGATGTTCATATTAAGACAATCCTTATCACAATGCCATGTTGGACCATGGTTGACCATTGTTAGTTTTGATATTGATACAATATTTGTCACAATGTGACGTTGGACCATGGTTGATCTGGTTTATTTTCATGTTGAGACAATCCTTGTCACAATGTGACATTTAACCATGGTTGACCATAGTTGGCTATGATTGAAAATGGTTGACCATGATTGATATTATAAACCTAAGGGAATAATAAGCCCAAGGGATTGATATTATATACCTAAAGGAATAATAAACCCCAGGAATTAATACTAAGACCCTAAGGGATTATGAACCCAGGGGAGTAAAATTAAACCCAAGGGACTAATATTATAAACCCAACGTTTATAACCCCTATGGAAATTAATATAAACACTCAAACAAACATGATTGACCATTGTTTATTTTAATATTGAGATAATCCTTATCACAATTCCATGTTGGACCATGGTTGACATCGTAATAAACCATGGTTGACGAGGGAACAACAAACCCAAGGGATTAATACTAAAATCCCAAGGGATTATGAACCTAAGGAAATAATATTAAACCCAAGGGACTAATATTATAAACCCACGATATAAATAACCTAAGATAAATATTAAAAATACTAAAATAAGCATGGTTGGGCATGGTTATTTTTCATATTGAGAAAATCCTTGTCACAATGTGACAGTGGACCATGGTTGACCATGGTTTATTATGGTTAGCAATTGTTGAATATTATTAAACCCTAGGAATATGAACCATTAAGTCAATAAACCCAAGGGAATGATAAACATAAGGGATAACAATTATAAACAAAAGGTATATAAGCTCTAACATCAATATTATAAACCCTAAAATAAACATGGTTGACCATGATTGACTATGTTGATTCCATATAGAGACAATCCTTGTCACAGATATGAAACATTCCCCCTTGGTCAACCATGGTTGACCATGATTGATTTTCAAATCTAGACAATCATTGTCGAACGCAACATTAGACCATGGTTGACCATGACTGATTTCCATATCCAACCTTGTTTGACCACAGTTGAACATGGTTGGTTATGATTGACCGTGGCTGATAATGATTAATATTATAAAATGAATGGATTGATATTATAAGCCCAAGGGATTAATACTAAAATCTCAAGCGATTATGAACCAAAGTGGATAATATTAAATTCAAGGGACTAATATTACAAACACAACATATACAAACCCTAAGATAAATATTATAAAAACTAAAATAAACATGATTGGCCATCTTTTATTTTCATATTGAGACAATGCTTATCACAATTCCATCTTGGACCATGTTTGACCATGATTGACATCATAATCAACAATAGTTGACTAGCGAATAATAATGGCAAATGATTGATATTATAAGCGAGGAGGAACAATAAACCCAAGGGATTTATACTAAAACACCAAGGGATTATGATCCTAAGGGAATAATATTAATCCCTAGAGTCTAACATTATAAACCCAATGTATAAAAACCCTAAGATAAATATTAAAAATAATAAAATCCTTGTCAAAATGCAACATTGGAGCATGGTTGACCATGGTTTACCATTGTTGAATAATATTAAAACCCAAGGAATATAAACACTTACATCAATAAACCCAATCGATTTGTATCATAAACCCAAGGGAATACTAAACCTAAGGTATAAAAATTATAAACCCATGGTGTATAAACCCTAACATGAATATTATAAACCCTAAAATAAACATGTTTGACCATGGTTGATTTAAATATAGAGATAATCCTTATAACAATTCCATGCTGGACCAGGGTTGACCATGGTTGACATCATAATAAACCATGGTTGTCCGGGGAGTAATAAACCCAATACATTGATATTATAAGCGAGAAGGATCAATAAACCCAATGGATTAATACTAAAACCACAAGGGATTATGAACGTAAGGGAATAATATTAAACCCAAGGGACAAATATTATAAACCCAACGTATAAAAAACCTAATATAAACATTAAAAATACTAAAAGAAACATGGTTGAGCATAGTTGATTTTCATATTGAGACAATCCTTGTCACAATGTGACATTAGACCATGGCTAAACATGGTTGACCATGGTAGAACATGGTTTACCATTGTTGAATAATATTCAACACTAGGAATATGAACCCTAAGATATAAAAATTATAAACCCAATGTACATAAACCCTAACATGAATATTATAAACCTTAAAATAAACATGGTTGACCATGGTTGATTTCCATATAAAGAAAATTATGTCACAATTCAACCTTGAACGATGGTTAACAATGGTTGGCCATGATTTATTTTCATATTGAGACAATCTTTGTGAGAAAAAAACGTTGGACCATGGTTGACCATGGTTCATTTCCATATCCATATGGTTTGAGAATGGTTGAATATGGTTGGCTATGATTGACCATTGTTTACCATGATTAATATTATAAACCCAATGGCTGATATTATAAACCCAAGGCTATAGAAAACCCAAGGGATTAATACTAAAACCACAAGGGATTACAAACCTAAGGGAATACAATTAAACCCAAGGGACTAGTATTATAAACCCAATTTATATAAACACTAAAGCAAACATGATTAACCATGGTTGATCTTCATATTGAGACAATCCTTATGAAAATTGCATGTTGGACCATAGTTGACCATCATTTATTTTCATATCAAGACAATATTTGTCGCAATGTGGCATTGGACCATGGTTGATTATGGTTGATTTTCATGTCAAGAAAATTTTTGTTACAACACGACGTTCAAACATGCTTGACCATGATTGACTATGGTTGACCATGTTTGATTCTATAAAACATGGTTGACCATCATCAACAATGCCTAACCATGATTGAGCATGACTTTCCATTGTTGACTATGGATATAAACCCTAGTGTTATAATAAGTATAAATAGTGGGGCGAAAAAAATGTATCTCCTCCATATTTATTTTTATTCCATTTCATGTATTTATATGATTTTCTTTACAATATTTCCCTTAAGATTATTTTATCCTAGATTGAATTGAAAGATAGAAAATCGAATATGTCAATTGTACCAAATCTCAACTTCAATCCTACAATATATGAAATACTAAACATTAATATATTAATGCATTGTATGATTAAAGTAACTATCAAAAAATTAATATGTTATTTAATTTTTATTGATAATAAGGATGATTTTCTGTTTAACCACATTGTAGATTACAAATTCCCATATAAAGGTAATGTACATTGAACTACACAATATTGTATTGACTACAAATTATTGTGTCAAAGTAATGTATGTTAAACTACACATTATTGTATTGATGAGGTTGTTAAAGAATAAAAATGGATTCTATTAAAATGATTTGGAACCATTATAGGTTAAAGCAATGTTTTGTATTAAAATCAATGTCCATTAAAACATTGTATTTGTCTATAAAATCAATGTATATTATCTTAAAAATTATTGTTATCAAATCAATGTATATCAAATTCCACATTATTTTTTTATAACTAAAAAACTATGAAACCACTTTAATAAAAAAAATTAGCACCTTAAATTAAAATTTCGATATTGGCATATATTAGATTACAAATTTTGAAATAATAAAATTAAAACTATGTTTTGTATTAAAATAAATGTCCAAAACCCTAGTGTTATGTTAAGTATAAATAGTGGGGCAAAAAAAATGTATCTCCTCCATATTTATTTGTATTCCATTTCTTATGTTTATATGGTTTTCTTTACAATATTTCCCTTAAGAATTTTTATTTTTTATTTTTTTTATCCTAGATTGATTTGAAAGATAGAAAGTAGGATATGCCAATTGTACCAAATTCTCAAATTCAAAACCTCAATATATGAATATTAAATATTAATATATTATGCATTGTATTATTAAAGTAATTATCAAAAAAATTAATATGTTATTTAATTTTTATTGATGATAAGATTGTTTTCCAGATTAATCACATTGTAGAGATTTGGTCGACTTTTGGAACCAACTAATGTGGTTGATCCTCAAGACAAATGGTGCGAAACATCCAACAAATGTGATTTGTGATGAGGATGAACCACACTAGTTAGTTCAAAACATAGATTGAATCTCTACAATGTGATTAATCCCTAAGACAACCTTATTATCAATATGGATCTTAGAAGTCTAAGATCTAACATTAATTTTTATTACTAAACACATTAATTAATTATTATTTATAACATTCATAATAGATGAATCACTATATATTAAATTACATAAATTACAAAGTAACATATAAAATCAGTATATATTAAAACAATGTTTTGCATTAAATCATTTTATATTATATTAAATTACAAATTAATATAAAAATAATATACATTGAACTACACAATATTGTATTGATTACAAATTATTATGTAAAAGTAATGTATGTTAAAGTATACAATATTGTATTGATGAGGGTCCTAAACACTAAAAAGAGATTCTATTAAAACGATTTGGAACCATTATACGTTAAAGCAATGTTTTGTATTAAAATCATTGTCCATTAAAACATTGTATTTGTTTATAAAATCAATGTATATTAAATTAAAAATTATTATTATCAAATCAATGTATATCAAATTCCATATTATTTTTTTATAACTAAAAAGCTATGAAAGCACTTTAATAAAAAAGTTAGCACCTTATTATCAATTTTAGAATTGCAATATATTAGATTACAAATTTTGAAATAATAAAATTAAAACTATGTCTTGTATTAAAATCCATGTCCATTAAAGTATATTAAATCCCACATAAAATCAATGTTTTGTATGAATGTGGCTTAGATTTATTATCTGTAAATACCCCTCTCAAATTTATAAATATTGTCAATTTAGAATATTAGAATGAAACAAACTATATTAAAATGTCTTATATAATTTTTCTATGCGGATATGCTTCTATACGATCCTTCAAAGAGAATTTTAGCCAACAAGGCTTTATCCCATCCTTACTTCGACTTCGGTTTTGAACATTCTTGACTGTTAGAGCTTTCAAAAACCTAAAACGATGTGATCTAATATGTCGTCTCAAATTTATGTTGTAATTACTTACTTCTTTGCATTCAAATATATCATTATATCTGGGATTTATAATTATCTTTGTAAAGCAGCGTTGAAATTTAAAATTTAAACAAATTAAAATTTCTTTAGCGGATCAAACAAATTAAAATTTCTTCAGACTGTAATGAAACAAGTTAACTATGAATGGGTGAAGGAATTAGTAATGCATAGGCAACCACTCAGTTTAGCTAATGGATTGGAAAAAAAAACTTGGCAAATGATTTAATGGCATAAGTTTAAGAATGTGAATAGACATATGTTTCGGAATCAATGTCGGTTTGAATATATGTTTTAAAAATTATTTTAAATATATTTATTAGTGGGAAAAAAATACTTGGAAAATGGTTGAAGAGGCATAAGTTTAAAGATGTAAACATACATGTTTTAGAATTAATGATAGTTTGAATATATATTGTATAATTTTTTAAAATACATTTCTCACTAGTGATCATACATGGTTATCAACAAGAGGTATAGTAAATTTTTAATCATTCTTTATAAAAAATTAAGTTAAGTATGCTTTAAACATGTGATTTAGACATGCAATTAAGTTAGTGGTGTGAATTCTATCTATTGATATAGTGGCAACCATGAGAATATACTGGCATCTTTCAATTTAGACCATCTGATTATAAAGATTAATTAAGAAAATGATTAAAGTGCCCAACTCCAATAATAGGGATGACTATTGGCTTAAATATACAAGTATAGAAAAATGGTCCATATAAATTCAAATGCACATTCACACATGGAAAAATAAAGTGGTTTCAGTATATTATCCTCTTATGTTTTACATTTCAAATATTCACAAAATGGTCGTAGGCCCTAAATAAAAACTAGCTAAAGTATCCATATTTTGTTAGATTTTAGGCTTCTGTGGAAGTTTTTTGTAGTGGTATGATCAGGATTGTCAACAGTCTTCTATTCATTGAGTCTACGTTTCAAACCCCAAAGGGGGTCCATCATTAGGACAAATCAGAAAGATAGAAAAAGAATGAGAGATTATTGAGAGAAGGAGACATGAACCTTGATATAAATATACAGAGAACCCTAAACTTGTCTACAGGCCGACACTTGATTTCATTTAAATTTTAATCAATTAATAAT